>JAGFNQ010001900.1:100061-129833 GCA_024364735.1 Boesenbergia rotunda | reverse complement strand
TTCAAATTAAATCTTAATTAATTCAAATTAAATCTAATTAAATTCAAATTAAATCTTAATAAAATTCAAATTAAATCTTAATAAAATTCAAATTAAATCTTAATAAAATTCAAATTAAATCTTAATTAAATTCAAATTAAATTCAAATTAAATCTTAATTAAATTCAAATTAATTTCAAATTAACTATTAATTAATTTCAAATTAAATATTAATTAAATTCAAATTAAATATTAATTAAATTCGAATTAAATCTTAATTAAATTCGAATTAATTAATTCAAATAATTCAATTAATTTCAATTAAATTCGAATTAATTCAAATAATTCAATTAAATTCAAATTAATTCAAATAATTCAACTAAATTCAAATGAATTCAAATAATTAAACCTAAATTAAATCTTAATTAAATCAATTTAATTCAAAGTAAAATTAAGTTGAATCCAAATTAAAACTTCACTTAATTTAAGTTTAATAATAATCAATTAATTTCTAATTAATTCAACCTCAATTAATTCGTAATTAACCTGAATCCAACTAAAATCTTAAATAACTTAAACTCAAACTAAAATAAAATTTTACCCAAAGTGTAACAATTAAAATTAATAACATTAAATATGTCAAAGTGGGTTGACATATTCGCGGGTTCACTCGACATGTATCAAATCGGGAATTTGTTAGAAACTTAAATAAAATTATTTGATTTGTTTGACTCATGCATAACTGCCATGACATGCATTTGTTATTCTTTTAAAATATATGACATGTCATTCATATTTAAATTTTATGCATATATTAGAACGGCTATAGGAAAAAGAATAATTGAAACTTGATCAACCTAGTATTGGGTGGCGGTGAGATGATAGTACATTAGGGAAGCCAATTCTAATAAGATCAAGTATACTTGGTCTCTTTAGACTGGTGAAACTAGCCGAAGCTACCGATCCAAGACCCAAACTAGTTAGACCAGAATTTTTCAAAGTAATTTTGAAAATGAAATTTCATTAAAAGGCTTTGTCAAGGAAAGGGTGGATGATCCCATAAGGCTACGGCCAAAGAAGGCCTAGTGCCTCGCCAAGACCTGGAAGCCAATTTTTGAAATTCAAATTCAAATTACTTCTTGTCAAATTCAAATCTAACACAAGCTTCAATTAAATCTTAGAATTAATAAATTAAGAAAAATGATTCAAGCATCTCACAACACACTTATAAGGTAATCATGCTTGTTGTATTGATACATCTAAAATGGTGAGATGTTAAGGACTAATAAATTGAAAAATGTTTTTCAAAAATGTTTTTCAAAAATCATTAGAATATTTTTCTAAAAATATATTTTCAAAATAGTGCTTCAACATAATAATGTTTTTATGGAATTCATGCTTGTCTGATTGAATATGCATATTATATGTTTTTTTTTCAAAATTATATCTTTTCAAAAAAATTTTGACTCACGCAATTAGACACAAGCCTCTTAGGACAACACTAAAGTTCCTTAAGGCACTTAAATAGAGTCAAACGGTGTTCGATGCAGGGGGAGTGTTTTGTTCTTTTTATTAAAAATATTTTTCGAAAACTGCACCTTAATTTGCATTACATATGTTTTCAAAATTATCTTCTTTCCAAATTGTGGCTTCAAAATCTATCTACTTAAAAATTATCGATTCTTTGACTTTGATAAACCCTAAAGACACAGAGGAAAGGTCCACTTCATGATCTTCAAGGACTCCTAGGACGTGTCAAATTTAGGGGGAGTCTAACAAGTTTTAAATCATTTTGAAAATTATTCTTTTGATCTGAATCAAACCTTAAGACTCAGAGGAAGAGTACTTGTGGTCAACAAGCTTCCCGGGACTGGGTCAAGTTTAGGGGGAGGTCAAATTAAAAGACTATTTAATAACATGTTTTCATATTTCAAAATCTAAGTCTTTCAAAATACTATTATTCTATTCGTTAAAAATTGTGTGACTTATGAAATTATTTTTGAAATAATGTTTACTTGGGTTGGAGAATGTCCAGGACACTTAGGAAAAAGTCCTTGTAGTCAACAAGGTTTCCCAGGATAGTGTCAGACTGGAAAATAATCCAAGTCAAGCAAAATATTGAGTCTTCAAAAAGTTTACACATACTTCAAATTGCACTAGCATATGTTTTTCAAAAGTATTATCATTTTGTTTGAAATTCTGTTAATACTTACTTGAGTTTGAAAATTTTCCAGGACACTTAGGAAATTGTCCTTGTAGTTAACAAGGTTTCCTAGGATTGTGTCAGACTGGGAAAAGAATCCTAGTCAAGTAAAATATAATGCTTCAAAAATTACTTATATTTTTCAAAGTCTCATCTTTTCCAAAAGTACTTAATCATTCAAAAAATTTAATACATTTTTTTAAGGTACTTATATTTTTCAAAAAAAATTACATAATTTTTCAAAGTACTAGTCCTTTTCAAAACAAATAGCATTTTTTTTCAAAAAATTGCAATATATCTTTCAAATTACAATGCTTTCAAGATTTTGCACTAAGTATTTTCACAAAGAACCAAAGGTTTTTTATTGGTGCAAGTATTTTATTTTTTGATGTATGACAAAGGGGGAGAGATGTGTGCTTAAGTTAGAAATATTTTCCCCAAAGATCAAAAATGTAGTTTCAAAATTTATATCATTTTTTATTTTTTTTACCCCAAGGATAGTGAGTTAGCCCCTTAAACCAATCTATCATTTTTTATTTTTTTTACCCCAAGGATAGTGAGTTAGCCCCTTAAACCAATCTAACTTAAGTTATTGTCAAACATCAAAAAGGGGGAGATTGTTGGTGCAAGTTGCATCAATGATGTTCCTCTTTAAGTGTTTTAATGTTTGACAATTCACTTAAGTCAGTGATACAATGAATAGACAAAGGGGAGTAAAAGTGAAGTAACCTGAGTTGAAGAAAAGTCCTAGTTAATCTAGGCATCGGAACCCTAAAGACCTAGCGAAGGGCTGCTAGGCACCTAGTGAAGGGTTGCTAGGTATCGAATCCTCAAGACCTAACGAAGGGCTGTTAGGCACCTAGCGAAGGGCTGCTAGGTATCGTAACCCTAAGACCTAGCGAAGGGCTGCTAGGCACCTAGTGAAGGACTACTAGGCAGAGAAGACCTAGCGAAGGATTGCTAGGCACCAGGCGAAGGACCGCTTGGTAACAAAGACCTAGCGAAGGGCTGCTAGGCACCTGGCGAAGGACTGCTAGGAAATAAAGACTTGGTCCGAGGGACTAAGCAACTTAGCTGAGCGATGACTAAGGACAGGAGTAGAGACGGGTCAGGGTTTGGGCGTCTCGAGATCCGGAGTAATCGGAAGCTAAGTAAAAGTCCACCCGAAGGGCCGGGTGGCAACCATCTCCTGAAAGGAGTAGGTGAAGGGCGAGTTCTCGGGGATAGGAACTCGTGCTGGTTCGACCTAGGGTTTTGTGCAAATCCGAAGTCCGAACCAAGTCCTTAAGCCTAATATTATATGTATATATGCTTTGTGTTTGTGTATCTTGCAGGTAACAAGAACCGGAGACAAAGCAAGTAAGGTAACCAGTTTGCAGGCTTAAGGAGGGCGCCCCCAGTGTTGAGGGCGCCCTCACCAACCAGGGAGCCCTGAACAGCCAGGGCGCCCTGAGCCAAGTGTAAAAACATAGTAAATGTGAAGCAGGCAGAACAGGTGTCAAGCAGGGCGCCCTGAGCGTCCGGGGCGCCCTGGTTCAAAGCTGTATGTGCAGTTTCGAACTCAAAACACAGATAAGCCATCATGAAGGCGCCCTGGAGGTCCAGGGCGCCCTGGTCAATGATCTTATCACCAGCGACGAGGTAGGTGCAAGGATAAGAGTTGACCGAGTCTTCCGGGGCGCCCCCAGCGTCCAGGGCGCCCCCAGGAGGCCTATATAAGGGGCTTCGACCCCTCTGCTTCTAACACAACTGCCAAGCACTGTTCTGATCATTCTGACCGACGACAACACGCTAGAAACGAGGCTCTACGACCGGGAGGCTCTAGGAGGAGGTGCGCGGCACTTCGGAGGTCCAGATCGGCCGAGCTTCAGACCTTTTCTCGTTGGTTTGCTTTTTAATTACTGTACTTAAATTTCCATATTATTGCTTGTAATTCTGCACTGTAAGTCGGGTTTCTCCGCCTCTGGAAAGTCCGGAAAGGAGACCAATAGTGGACGGGCATTCCCGTGCATAGGCCTTGGATGTACTGACCCTGGGGGGTCGGGAACCAAGTAAAAATCCGCCGTGTCACTGTCTTGTTTTTCGTTCTATTTATTTTCGCTGCGTTACTAATATTCTAAGTCTAGAACGAACGAGTTTTTCATGAGTTCTCCGCGAAAGGTTTTCACGGTCGATATTCACCCCCCCCTCTATCGACGGCACCGGTCCTACAACTCATCTACAATCATAAGTGTTGGATCGAGAAAACACGATAGAGGGGGGGGGGGGTGAATATCGTGAAAACGTTTCGGATTAGAAAAGAGAATGCGCAGCGGAAAATTAAAACAAAATAGACACGAACACAAGGATTTTTACTTGGTTCGGAGTTGCAGTCGGCTCCTACTCCAAGGTCCACGGTCCTTGACTGTTTACTGCGGGCAATTCTATAATCGCGCAAGTTTTTACAAAGATTTGTACAGTAATGGTGCAGTAAAAAGAACAATTATACTCTTCATTATCGACACCCGGTGTGGATCGTACTTCGGTGCGGAGGGTCATCGTCGATGCTTGAATCTCAAGATTGGAGGTTTCCGGAGCAGAGCGCTTGAGTCGAAGATCGTAGAGGTGTTAGAAAAGTTGATGCCGAAGCCTTAGGGGTCGAGCCCCTTTTATAGCACTCCTGGGGGCGCCCGGGACGCTGGAGGCGCCTGACACGTGCCTTCGGATCTGAGAACTATAATCCGAAGCTCGGTCAGCGCCTATCCCTCCAGAATCGGGCTCAGAGCTGACGGGGGCGCCCGGGACACTGGGGGCGCCCCGGTTGAATTGGTCTGCTGGCTTCTCGGCTGAATTTGCTTCGATTGCTTATTGGCATGGACCCAGGGCGCCCGAGGCATCCAGGGTGCCTGGGACCACCAGGGCGCCCGGGAGCTTTAGGGCGCCTGACCCAGTAAGCTTCCGAAGCGATTCTTGCTTAGCTTATTTGTTTGGCTTTGACCTTGGGCGCCCGGGACCTCCCGGACGCCTAACCTAGCTACTGCCCCTCTCCTTTGGGGCGTTCTGAGCTACAGAAACACGTTCCTTTGGTCCCTGCATCCAAGGTTAGTTCCACAACAAACAAGGCAAGAATATACATTTGTTTTTACAGTCGTAGCTGTCTTGGTTCTGACTTTGGGTCTCCCAAATGGAACCCTAGGTCGAACCGATGCCTATTATTCCCTCGACGGGGAATGCGTCCTCATCTACTCCTCTCATGAGAGTTTACCTTTTGCCAATCGGCTCCTCCGGTTGGACTTTTGCCCAGCAGTCCTTCGCCAGGTGCCTAGCAACCCTTCGCCAGATCTTTGGTATCAAGCAGTCCTTCGCCAGGTCTTAGACTCCTAGCGGCCCTTCGCCAGGTGCCCAGCAGTCCTTCGCTAGGTCTTAGACTCCTAGCGGCCCTTCGTCAGGTGCCCAACAGTCCTTCACCAGGTCTTAGGGTTTCGATGCCTAGCAGTCCTTCACTAGGTGCCCAGCAGCCCTTCGCCAAGACTTCGTTCTGCACACTCAGTGAGCACATTAGATCACAATATCTTAACTTTTGAACCCTTTGCCAATATCAAAACCCAGGTTCGACTTAGGTGCTGCCTGCACCAACAATCTCCTCCTTTTTGATTTATGGCAACCCGGTTCAAAATGTTAAGTTTTAAAAAATAGGTAAAAATTCTAATTTCATTTCCTCCCCCTGGAAGGAATCTACCCCTAGATTTTTCAACGGTTCGTGGGGTTTGAAAAAAAAATTTCTAAGTTTAAAAGGGAAATTATTTTTCAACACTTAGAATCTTTTCCAAAAAAAAATGTAAGTTAGAAAACATTTTCCAAAAGAGATTTTTTTTCGTTGGGCACTTGGAAAATTTGTACTTAGAGAAATTTTGTACTTAGAAAATTTTCAAGTCAATACTTAGTTTTCGCATTTTAGAAAATTTTCTAAACTT
The DNA here is from genome assembly GCA_024364735.1 of Boesenbergia rotunda. Classification (NCBI taxonomy): domain Eukaryota; kingdom Viridiplantae; phylum Streptophyta; class Magnoliopsida; order Zingiberales; family Zingiberaceae; genus Boesenbergia; species Boesenbergia rotunda. Next base: position 123,698 of record JAGFNQ010001900.1, on the reverse strand, counting down.
CTTCTGAAGTGTTTTTTTAATAATACTTAGAAAAACTAAAATTTCTTTAGCACTTTTAGAAAGTTTTCAAGAAAATTTTTAAAATTAAACTTAGAAATTTTTCTATTAGTGAAATTTAAGATAAGTATTTAGAGAACTTTTAAAAATAGCTCACGTAAATTTTGAAAATTTTAAAAACAGCTTAAGTACTTAGAAATAATTTTGTCCAATTGACTTAAGGGATTTTACTTTTTGAAAAAGGAGATAAATAAAGTTTTAAATTTTGAAAAAAAATTTTAAACCTTCTCTCCTTTCCAATCTCTCCCCCTTTGCCATATATAAAAAAAACAATATAGCAAAACATTATAGCAAAAGAAGTAAGGTGCTGTACTGAACCAATTCAAGATATAAACTAGACCAAATCAATTTGAACTATCTCTTTCGGGTCTTGTCTAACCCAATTAGCTACTTACAAACTGTTATAAACAGTAGCTTTCGCTAGGGTTAGTCAAGTTAAGTGTTCTGTTCAAGTTAGATTTTCTAAGCTTGACACTTAACTTGATTACTGTTTATTGGTATTTAGTGCCCCAATTACTGCAGATGCATAGACTTAAGCATCTTGAATCAAGGCAAAGACCTAAGCATCTCAACCCATTCTAGGTTATCAATCAAGAGTACCCTAAGGTGCTTGTGAGATGCTGGCTTCTAGATCTATAGGTGCATGCAGTTCTAGGGTTAGGGCCTAGGCTAAGTCCATTTGCGAAAAAGCCCTAGTTTTGAAAGGGGGTAATTTTTTCATAAGAAAAACTAAGTTAAAAAATTATTTTTAAAAATGCAACAACAATGATTTTTCAAATTAAGTAGAAACTGATGAATAATAAAATAGTTTTAAAAAACAGAAGTAGAGCAAACCTATTCTACCTAGCATAGTCACTGATAAAGATCAGATAATCAAGAAAAGTAACTAGTTAATTAGATAAGTCGACTGGTCAAAGCGAGGACCAGCATAGTCACACCACAGTCAAATACAAGTCAACCCTACTGAGTAGGGGTAGTCAACCAGTCAATAGTACAATACCAATCTAAACTAGGAGGAGGGACCGGGACGATCAGATGAGCTGGGCTACCAGGATCGAAACAGCGACATTATCTCATGATACCGTGCGTCGCTAATCTCTCGATCGGCTCTGTGGGCATCCATATACTCTGCGTGATTAGCTTCTACTTCCTCCCTCAGACTGTGTACCTCTGTCCGAAGTAGAGCTAGCGTCTCGGTAGTCATCGTAGGTGGAGGCTCGTCTATCTGCTCTCGAATCTCGGCCACCAGATCTGCGACATCGACCTCTATCTCCTCATCAAAGTCGATCTGGGGTCCGGCTCGCTGACGTCTCCACGACAAAACCCGAGTACCCGAGACCTCTATGCCCGCTAGGGAAAAGTTCCTAAAACCTATCTCATCAAATGCAGTCATCGCGGTCATCTCTCGATCAGTGATATTACGACCGTGATGATGAAGAATGGAGGTGATGATGTGGCAGTAAGGGGTGCGTACCCGCCCCTGAGTGGTAACACTGGACGCATATAGAATCGTGTGGAACATGTGGAGTCCAATGTCGATATCTAGGTGATGGATCAATGTGTACAGTAGGAATGTGTTGAATGGTCGCATGGTCGCGACGTCCCTAGTGGATAAAGGTAGAATGCAGCGGACTAAAACTCTATAAAGAGCGTAGTCCTGGACCTAAAGATCAACAAACTGAAATCGTCTAGCTAAAGGGTTTCTAGCATCCCTATAAAAGTAGGAGTATAGAGTGTCTAGGTCAATGTGAGAGTAGGGAGCATCAAAAGGAGGATCTCTGGGAGGATAACAGCAGAAGGTGGACTGAGAGAGTCGTAGTCCAAGAAATCGGTTGAGCAACGAAGGTGTTATTGTCAAGGGCATCCCTTGAACTGTGGTGACAAACATAAGGTCATTTTGTCTAACTATATTGTTGTAGAATTCTGCACATAGGGTTGTGTTAATGGGATGAGTGTAGAATACAAGGTTGTCTAGTTGGTAAAAGTTGATAACATTCATGGCCAATGGACAAGATTGAGTGAAGAATTGCCTATTTAGGTAATTCGTTTTTATCGGTTTGTACGTTGTCCTAGCAAATTTATTGCAAAGTTCCAAGGTTGGGAACCTAGGGTCGGGGCTAGGTTTGGTCCCGGGGTTTGATTGATTTGCACGTCGTTTTCTAAAATAATAAACATGTGTTTCAAGAGAAAAGATGGTAAGGAAATTAATTCTAAGTGAAAAGAAGAAAAGAAAGAAAATTATACCGAGTCGCCATCCGGGAAGGCATGGTTGCGGTGAAGTGGTCGAGGGCACGAGAGGGGTGTTCGGTCGCCTTGGAAGGAGAAGAGTTAGAGAAGAGAAGTGTTTTGGGTGTGGCAAAATGAGGGGGTTTCGGGTGGTTTATATAGGGGTGTTAGGTCGGGCGCCCGGGAGGTCGCGGGCGCCCGGGAGGTCGCGGGCGCCCGGGTAAGAGGTAATTGCTTCTTGCCGTGACCTGGTGTTGGATGGGGGTGTCCGTGATGGCCCGAGCGCCCGATGTCAGATCAAAAACTGACACATGCAACTTTTGAAGTCTTGACCGTGTCCTTGGGGGCGCCCGTGAGGACCCGGGCGCCTAACCTAGACAGCTTTCTGTCTTGATCGAAGTGAAAGAGTAGGGGGGCGCCCGAGGGATCACGAGCGCCCGGGCAGTGTAGGAATTGACAATTTTTGATGTATTGTTGACCAGTTTGACCATTTGACCATGGTTTAACTATTTTGACTATGGTTTGACTATTTTTACCATGGTTTGACTACTTTGACCATGGTTTGACTACTTTGACCATGGTTTGACTAGTATTAACTGGATTAATCAAGCAATAATTAGGTCAACTCCGTTCTAAACTACAGGATTTAATGTTTGTACTAAACAACAGTACAGGGATCAAATGAATTTTAGTTAAGTTAAATTTTACCATCTCACCCAATCTAGAGTTATCAATCACGTTGGCCTTATGGGTTTTTGTGAGACAGGTTTTAGTAGACAGAATTATTTTGAAAAATCATGATTTATTTTGAAAAAGTTAAATTAATTTTGAAAACAATTGTTTTTGAATTTATTTTAAAAAAGAGTGTTTGGATCTACAATTAACTGAAAATTTGTGTTAGATTCGCATTTGACAAAGAATAATTTGAATTTGAATTTCAAAAATTAGCTTCCAGGTCTTGGCGAGGCACTAGGCCTTCTTTGGCCGTAGCCTTATTGGATCATCAACCCTTTTCTTGATAAAGCCTTTTAATGAACTTTCATTTTCAAAATTACTTTTTGAAAAATTCTGGTCTAACTAGTTTGGGTCTTGGATCGGTAGCTTCGGCTAGTTCCACCAGTCTAAAGAGACCAAGTAGTGTATACTTGACCTTATTAGAAGTGGCATTCCTAACGTACTATCATCTCACCGCCACCCAATACTATGTTGTTTAACTTTCAATTAATTGGTTTATTCCTTAATCTAACCATTCCTAAGTCTAAACATGGTAAGTTGCAGAAAATAAATAGACAAGCAATAATGCAATTTAAATAGGAAAATAAATTCATTTAACTATGAAAATTATTTTTAATTTGGCTCCCCCTGGACTAAAGCCACGATAATGTTCGGCAAGATGTGAATCTTGTCCTTGGGGATCCAATACTGATTTGATCCAGTTTGGTTGTTCAGGCACAGTTTGAGTACCCATGCCTGAACTTTAGGTCTAGACTGATTCAGTACAGCATAGTATGACCTTTGTCTTGCCTTGGTTCGATAGCCTAACCTGGATCAATTTAGAACCGACTTCTATTTTCCAAGGATCATGTCAAGACCCTTGGAACCAGAAGTGAATCGTTCTAAGGTTGCTCTAAGGTCCTTGACTTGAGTTTTCAAGGAAGAGTTCTCTTTCTCAAGTTTTTCAACTTGAGTAGAGGTTCCTTCTTGAACCTTCTTAGTTAAGGATCTAGGGTCAGCTCCCTCTTTCACGAGTTTTACTTCCTGTCGGAGGGACTCGACTCGGATTTTGGCTTTCGCCAAGTCACGAGAAAGGTAAGCAATTAATTTAGTTAATTGAATTCTAGAAAATCCACTTACAGTGATTTTGCCGTCCTCTGAAAATGTAAGCTTTCCGTTGTCCGACTCCGATTCTGACTCGGTCTCGATTTCTTCCGAAGCAGTTAGGGCGAGCAGGTTCGACTGTGGGGCCTCTTCATCTTCTTCGGAGGAAGACTCGTCCCACGTTGCTTGAAGAGCCTTCTTCCTTCTTGTCTTCTTCGTTTCCTACAGATTGGGGCATTCCGTCTTGTAGTGACCCTTCTTTTTGCACTCGTAGCAGGTCACATTTGGTTTGGTCTTTTCATTTGAAGGTTTAGCTGGTTCTTCCTTCTTTCGGCTGGCTTTTCTTCTGTTGGTCTGGTTTTTCAGTTCCTTGTAGCAGTCCCGGGCTAGCCGAACGAGTTTGGGTCAATTTCCTTCGCTGTCTTCCGAGTCAAAGTCTGAGTCAGACTCGGGTGCAGGTTGAGGCTTCTTCGTGGTTATCTTTCCAGTTTTACCTACAATAAAAGCAATGTCTTTCTCGGCCAGGGTGCAGTTAGTCTGCTCATGTAATTCAAGCTCGGAAAATAACTTATCTAATTTAATTTTAGACAAATCCCTTGAAACTTTGTACGCATCTACCATAGATGCCCACAAAGTATTTCTTGGGAAAGCATTAAGGGTATACCTGATCAGGTCACGATTTTCTACCTTGTGACCGATTGTGTGTAGACCGTTCATCAGCTCCTGAATTCTAGCGTGGAGCTGGGCTGCAGATTCGCTGTCGTTTATCTTGATTGTGTACAGCTTGTTTAGTAGTAGGCCCCTCTTGCTGATTCGGGTGTCAGAGGTTCCTTCGTGCAGCTCAATTAGCTTACCCCAGAGTTCCTTTGCACTGTTGAATGGTCCCACCCGGTTCAACTCTTCTTTGGTTAGGCCGCATTGGAGTGTTTGAGTTGCTTTAGTATCGGCCTCAATCTTTCTTTTCAGTGCGGTATCCCATTCGGTGTATGATTGTGGCACTCCTTCAGCGTTCTTAGGGATTTCCAGTCTAGATTGGATTATTATCCACATGTTCACCTGAGTTTTCAGGTGGACCTCCATCCGACTTTTCCAGTAGGAGAAATCCTCCCCACTGAAAAGTGGTGGTCTGGCTGTACTAAATCCTTCTTGCATGGCCATTTAATAATTACTGAAATAATAATAAAAAACTATCCCAAGACTTGGTCTTGGATTAGCAGTACGAGAATAAGATATTAAAAGAAATTATCGAGTGGTGTTGCACCAACCTCGATTATCGATAAAAGTTCGATCGAAAAAAGAAATAAAATAAAAAAATTCAAAGAAAAATCCGAAAAACTCTCAAATTGGTGGTTGCACCAAATTTGAGCTTCCTCGCTCTGATACCACTTGTTGGATCGAGAAAAAACGATAGAGGGAGGGGTGAATATCGTGAAAACGTTTCGGATTAGAAAAGAGAATGCGCAGCGAAAAATTAAAACAAAACAGACACGAACACAAGGATTTTTACTTGGTTCGGAGTCGCAGTCGGCTCCTACTCCAAGGCCCACGGTCCTTGACTGTTTACTGTGGGAAATTCTATAATCGTGCAAGTTTTTACAAAGATTTGTACAGTAATGGTGCAGTAAAAAGAACAATTATACTCTTCGTTACCGATGCCCGGTGTGGATCGTACTTCGGTGCGGAGGGTCGTCGTCGGCGCTTGAATCTCGAGATTGGAGGTTTCCGGAGCAGAGAGCTTGAGTCGAAGAGCGTAGAGGCGTTAGAAAAGTTGATGCCGAAGCCTTAGGGGTCGAGCCCCTTTTATAGCACTCCTGGGGGCGCCTGACACGAGCCTTCGGATCTGAGAACTCTCATCCGAAGCTCGGTCAACGCTTATCCCTCCATAATTGGGCTCGGAGCTGACGGGGGCACCCGGGACACTTGGGGGCGCCCCGGTTGAATTGGTCTACTAGCTTCTCGGCTGAATTTGCTTCGATTGCTTGTTGGCTTGGACCCAGGGCGCCCGAGGCATCCAGGGCGCCCGGGACCACCAGGGCGCCCGGGAGCTTGAGGGCGCCTAGCCCGGTAAGCTTCCAAAGCAATTCTTGCTTAGCTTATTTGTTTAGCTTTGACCTTGGGAGCCCGGGACCTCCCGGACGCCTAACCCAGCTGCTGCCCCTCTCCTTTGGGGTGTTCTGAGCTGCAGAAACACGTTCCTTTGGTCCTTGCATCCAAGGTTAGTTCCACAACAAACAAAGCAAGAATATACATTAGTTTTTACAGCCGTAGCTGTCTTGGTTCTGACTTTGGGTCTCCCAAATGGAACCCTAGGTCGAACCGACGCCTACTGTTCCCTCGACGGGGAATGCGTCCTCACCTACTCCTCTCAGGAGAGTTTACCTTTTTCCAACCGGCTCCTCCGGTTGGACTTTTGCCCAGCAGTCCTTCGCCAGGTGCCTAGCAGCCCTTCGCCAGGTCTTCGGTACCAAGCAGTCCTTCGCCAGGTGCCTAGTAGTCCTTCGCCAGGTCTTAGACTCCTAGTGGCCCTTCGCTAGGTGCCCAGCAGTCCTTCGCCAGGTCTTAGACTCCTAGCGGCCCTTCGCCAGGTGCCCAGCAGTCCTTCGCCAGGTCTTAGGGTTTCGATGCCTAGCAGTCCTTCGCTAGGTGCCCAGCAGCCCTTCGCCAGGACTTCATTCTGCACACTCAGTGAGCACATTAGATCACAATAATATCTTAACTTTTGAACCCTTTGCCAATATCAAAACCCTGGTTCGACTTAGGTGCTGCCTGCACCAACAATAAGGTCACACCGGTGTACCTTCGGTGACTCTTGGCCTACAAACCTAACCTTCTTAACCTTGGACACCTTGTCCTTGGTTAGGTTTTTCATTTGTTTAACCTTGGAAACTTTATCGTTGGTTAAGGTCTTCATGCCCTTAAATGACATTCCCTTGCCATATTTGGACTTTTTTTGCTATAGTCATATGATACTCTTGCATATGACTTTTCCTTAGCATTGGAGAACCTAGATCGGTTTCTCAATCCCGATCTATCATTGTTGGATTTTTGGTTCCCCGATAATTTATCTAACCCTTTAGATCTAATAATAAATCTATCTAGGATTTTCTCCAATTTCTTAAGCTTTGCTCAAAACTTGATTTTCCCTTTTAGGTTCTTAACCCTAGAATTGATATGTCCACCATGGGCATTCCTAGACCTACCCATTATAGGCATATGCCTCCCCTTCTTATGATTAATGCCTTGGTACTTAGGTCTAGTATTTCTAGGTTTATCATTGTTGGTGCTGGAAGCACCATATTGAACCTTGTTTTGATATTGGCAAAGGGTTCAAAGTTAAGTATTATTGGTGATCTAATGTGTTTCATTAAGTATGCAGGAAAGTCCTTGTTTACCTCCCAATTCTTCTGCCCTAAACAGGAGAGTAGCGGCGATGGCGCGCGAGGAAGGAAGCGGCGGCGGGGAGTCGAGTGATGCAACGGCCGGATGGCAAGGAAGAGTAGTGGGCGAATGGAACAGGATCAAGGAACACGCGAAGACTTACCGCTACTTGTGGGGTTCCTACATCTTGGTCTACGGCGTTCTCGGATCGTACCTCGCCTACCGGTGGAGGAAGCTCCGGCGGACGGAGGACCGCGTCCGCGTCCTCCAGGCGAGGCTCCGTAAGCTGGTCGAGGCCGAGGAGGCGTCCTCCGGAGGTACCGTCACGTCGTCCGCGGCCCCCAAACCGACACCGACAGACAAGTCGAGCGGGCCTTCCTAGGAGTTCTTCCTGCCGGTAGAACCGGTTAGTATGGATCTATCAACTCCGTAGATTCCTTCCCCTCTGGATCTTGCTTTTGAGTTTTGTCAAATTTACGGTTCAGCCGCTCAGCGCGTTTGATTTTGCTCCTACGTTTGCTCTTACTGTTTCTTTAGATGAAGGAACAAATTTTAAAAAGAAAACCCGTCAAATTTACATTCTTCTCTCGCTATTGTAATAACATTACTGGTCAGATTATGAAATCATTGGAGAAAACATTTCCAGCGATCATTTTTGAAGGAAAAAAAAAGTCCTTGTTTACCTAGGCATGAAGTCTTGACCTACAGGGTTGAGCACGAAGACTTGGCCGAGGGCTGGGCACCGAAGACCTGACCAAGGGTTGGGCACGAAGACCTGACCGAGGGTTGGGCAAGAAGTCCTGGTCAAGGACTGGGCGCCGAAGACCTAGTTCGAGGAATTGGGCAAGAAGACCTGGTTTGGGACTGGACACCGAAGATTTGATCCAAAAGATTGGGCAGGAGACTTAGCCGAGCAAGGACTGCGGACAGAAGTAGAGACGGGTCGAGATACGGACGTCTTAAGATCCAAGAGTCTCGGAGGCCGAGCAAAAGTTCAACTGGAGAAGCCGGTTGGCAAAAGGTAAATTCTCCTGAGAGGAGTAGGTGAGAACGCGTTCCCCGGAAGAGTGAACAGTAGGCGTCGGTTTAACCTAGGATTTCATTTTGAAATCCAAAGTCAGAACCAAGATAGCTCTGGCTTTTATTTCATGCATGGTTATTATTTTATTGTGTTCTTGGACTAACCCTGGTTGCAGGCTGAAAGAAGTGGGTTGTTGCGATACCAAGTGTCTGAATGGCTTCAGGCGCCCGAGAACCTAGGCGCCTAAATGATGTCAGGTGCCCTAGAAGGGGTTCTTCCAGCAGTTGCGCCACGTCAGCTCCCAGGCACCCGTGAGTTCACAGGCGCCCACTTGTCCCAGGCGCCCAAGAATGGTGATAATTTTTGGTTGACTTTGTGGATAAGGATGCGGCCAAAACGGGTGACGTGGTAGGCGCCCAACAACCATCAAGCGCTCGAGAAGCTACTATAAAAGGGGCTTCACCCGTTTGCTTCCATACATCAACTCATGCACTCAAACACGCTACAACAAGCTTCTATGCTCAAGCCTTCTATGCCAACAATGTTCAAGATCAACGACACGTCGCTTCAACAAGCTTAGGATTTCTTCTTAAGTGTCATCGGTATAAAAGATTTAATTTCTATTCTGTACTTAAGCTCATATATTTGTAAAGTATTTTTCGAATTATAAAATTTCACAACGTAAACAGTCAAGGACTGTGGGCCTTGGAGTGGGAGCCGTTACAGACTCCGAACCAAGTAAAAAGAAAAGGTGTTAGTCGTGCTTTACTTATTTCTGCTGCGTCTTAATTCTGATTATCCGAAAAATTTACGTTATCGATATTCATCCCCCCTCTATCGATTACAACGATCCCACAATCATGACATGATTTTCTAGGATTTTGATATGCATTATTAACCCTATTCTTATCATGATTTTGAAACGAAACTTTTGCATGGATAAATGATTTACATTATTCCTAAAGTGTACAAAAAAATTTAAATTTGAATTATTCTTCAAATTAGGGATTACTTCCCCTTATTCTTGAAGCCCCCCTTTGATGTGAGTTTTTCTTGTTCTTCTTCTGCTATTTTTTTACGTGCTCCAATTTCTTGAGTTCTCCACTCCTTGAGCACTTGGTGTGGTAGTGCCCCCACTCACCACATGTGAAGCACCTAATATGCTTCTTCTCTTTCTTTTTCCTACAACCCATATTAGAATGTAACGGAATTGAAATGGGTTTAGGATTTACCTCCTTCTTACCCAATGGACACTTGTCCTTATAGTGTTCTTTCTCAATGCACCCAAAGCAAATAATGTGGTCTTTAGATTTTGCTTTGGTGGAGGTGGTTACAAGTTTGACTTCTAAGATTTCTTCTTCATTTGTCTTGGCTTCCTCTTCAACCTTGGATGCTATTTCTTTATTTTCAGAAATGGATTGTGCTTCTTCACCTTCTTGTGCCACTTCACTTGAGGAGGTGGATGATTCTTCATCTTCTTTCTTCTCTTCCTCGGATGTTGAGCTCATCTCTTCATCCGAATGATCCTTCTCCTCCTCTTGGACTATTAAGCCCATCTCCTTGGGCTCTTCTTCTTCTTGTGCTTGTGAAGGATTTTCATGAAGAGCTATCATCTTGCTCCATAGCTCATGAGCATTTTGTACTCATCTACATGGCTAATCACATCATTAAGCAAAATATTAATTAAAATTCAGCTTGATTATGATTGTTGCTCCTTGGTCTAATAACATGGTCTGAGTTTCTTTCCATGCTTGTCTTTTGGGATTTCGAATGGTTCTTTGATTGCGATCATCGAATTCTAATCCATGTCGAACCATGTCTTTACCTACAACCTCCAATAGTCAAAATTCTCACGATCATATGGAGGTGGAATGGTGATGTCATCCCCCATTCTTTCTTCAATCTCCATTTCCTCTAGCTCTTTGCCCTCCCGGTGGTAGTCCATAGACGAGCGAACCTTTGCTCTGATATCACTTGTTCGGACTTGATCGGATGACCCGACTAGAGTGAGGGTGAATAGACGTTCCCCCCAAATCAATTGCTCTCTTCTTGCACTTGTTAGTTGCGCAAGTGGAATGTAGTTAAAGTACAACTAACAAGAAGAGAGACAAACCAATTTACGTGGTTCAAAGATAAAACTCTTACTCCATGGTTGTTCATAAGGTGGAGGATCCTGATCCACTGGTGGATTAGTCCTCGGAAGACCTCCAACTAGCTCGTGTCACTCCTTGTGGGTGGAAAACCCTCACCACAAACTCAACAAGATCTCTGATCATAAAGACTACTAATTGGCCTTTAACCAAAGCTAATTTTGTCAACCATAGCTAGTCAAACTGAGCTCCCTTAAATAGAGCTCATGGCTGATCTAGCCATTACCAGTCAACTGGTTCCAACATTAGTCGACTGATCAAGTTGAATTCGAATGTTACAATTCAACGTTTGAATTCCCAGCTGACACCAGTCGATTGCATAGAAGATCAATTGACTGATCTTTCTGTGACCTCTACCAGTTGACTGATCCCATACCAATCAAATGATAAAACTCTAAACCTAGGATTTCCCTTCTCGAGTACAGTTCACTCGCACTTGGACCCTCATGACTCACTTGACTCTTCTTGCAGCCTTGACCTATTGCCTTCAAGCCTTCTTTGACTTTGGCTCTCATCCCTCGGATGCATACAAGCCCGTGGCTTGTCTCCACATGCCATCCTTCGTGTATGCCTCGATGTGTGCTTTCTTCAGTTCATTGTTGCTGCCTTGTCCACAGTCCCTCGGATGTACCATCCTTCACCGGACCCAAAGATATCAAGCTGAGTCTATGCGTATCCTACAGAACCTGTGCACTTAAATACACATATCAAATACAAGGGTGAATGCTAACTTAAATCCTTTGGCTAAACATCAAAACACATGGTCCCACGGATTATAGATTGTCTCAACATCTTGGACATGTCTCCACCAATTAACTTGAAGGAAGTACAAAAGCTTGTAGGTCTAATTATGACCTTATCTTGGTTTATTGCCAGGTCGGTAGATCAGACTTTTCCTTTCGTCAAGGTACTAAGAAAAGTGACAAAGTTCGAATGGGACGATAGGTGTAACCAAGCCTTTGCGGAGCTAAAGGCGTATCTAGTGGGCCTCCCAATCTTATACAAGCCTTTGGCGGGGGAATCATTATTTGTGTATCTCTCAGCTACTTAGTGGGCACTAGGATCTTCTTTGTTGTGAGAAAAATGTACGGTCCAATACCCCATTTACTTCTTTAGTCATATTCTGAAAGATGCAAAAAGTTGGTACACCATTCTTGAAAAGTTGGCGTATGAGGTGGTCTAAATTGCTCAGCGGTTAAGACCATATTTCTTATCTCATCCTATTGTGGACTTGACAAATAGGATGCTCGGGCGAGTCTTGACGAATCTGGAAGCTTCCAGAAGGTTAATCAAGTGGACCACGGAGCATAGTGAATACGACATCCAGCCTCGGACAACCATTAAAGTGTAGGCTCTGGCAGATTTTATGGCCGAGGATATAGTTACCCCCTATAAGTAAGACACCTGGAGGGTATATGTGGACAAATTTTCTACACAACATACTAGTGGAGTTGGGGTATTGCTGGTCTCCCCCAATGAGGACATATTACAACTATCTATTCGTTCGAACTTCTGAGCCATGAATAATAAAGCAGAGTATGAAGCTTTGCTGGTCAACTTGCATGCAGCTAAGCAAGTAGGGGCTACTCGGGTAATAGTGTATTCTGACTCTCAAATCGTAGCTCAGCAGATCGAATGTGACTTTGAGATACACAATGACTTCGTAGAGGTTGTTTTGCAAAAAATACCTCGGACGGATAATGCCCGGGTAGATGAATTACCTAAACTAGCTAGTTATTTAGCCTTCTGGACGTTGGACAAGCCCATATACCATGAGACATTGGTAGCCTAGATTGACAGAGAGACCAATGGAAATGTGGCACCCAACTGACGAGCCCCTTTTGTAACCTTCTTGTAGACGGGCGATCTCCTAGAATCTCCTGGTCAAGCTCATTTATTTAAGCATCAAGCCGCTCAATTTATGTTAGTAGGAGACCAGTTATATAGGAGGGCATTTGCATGACCGCTTCTAAAGTGTATTGGGTCGGAGGATATGGAGTTTGTAATGCGAGAGTGCATGACGGCATATGTGACAGCCATATAGGAGGGAGCATCTTAGCTTGGAAAAAAATACTGGTCAAGTATTTTTGGCCCACCTTGCAAGATGATGCCAATAGGTTCGTGCTGGTTGTGAATCACGTCAGAAGCATGAGCATATCTCTTACCGCTCGACTGAGCACCTCAGGACTTCAATTGTATCACACCCCTTTGATTAGTGGGGGATGGATATAGTGGGTCCTTTCCCGACCAGGCCTCAACAGAAAAAAAAGTCTTGCTGATTATCATGGATTACTTCTCTAAGTGAGCCGAGGATGAGCCCCTTGCTCGAATAACTGAAGAGGGTGTCATGAAGGTCCTATAGAGAGATGTAATCTACCGGTATGGGATCCCTTATAAGTTGGTCTCAGATAATGGGTAGAAATTTCAAGGTCGGAAGCTCAGATAATGGTGTGAATAGCTGAAGTGTATTGGCTGGAGGATATGGAGTATGTATGCAAGAAGTGCATGAGGGCATATGTGGCAGTCATATAGGAGGAAGCATCTTAGCTTGGAAAATAATATTGGCTAGGTATTTTTGGCTCTCCTTGCAAGAAAATGCCAATTGGTTCATGCTTGGTTGTGAATCACGTAAGAAGCATCAACATATCTCTTACCGCTCGACTGAGAACCTCAGGACTTCTATTGTGTCATTTCCCTTTGATTAGTAGGGGATGAACATTATGGGTCCTTTCCCGACTGGGCCTCAACAGAAGAAATTCTTGCTGATTATCATGGATTTCTTCTCTAAGTGAGTCGAGGATGAGCCCTTGCTCGCATAACCGAAGAGGCTATCATGAAGGTCCTATAGAGAGATGTAGTCTATCGGTACGGGATCCCCTATAAATTGGTCTCAGATAATGGGTAGCAATTTCAAGGTCGGAAGCTCAGGGAATGGTATGAAGGCCTAGGGATTCAACAAACCTTCACCTCAGTAGCTTATCCCCAAAGTAATGGCCAGGCAGAAGTGATTAACTGGGAGATTATCCAAGGACTTAAGATTAAATTGGACTATGTTGGTGGAAGCTGGGTAGAAGAGTTGCCTAGCATTCTCTGGGCCTACCGAACTACATCCAAGGAAGGAACATGTTATACTCCCCTTCACTTAGCCTATGTAGGTGAGGTCTTCATCCCCGTCGAGATAGGGGAAGAGTCAACTAGAAGGCAATTATATAACAAGGACAACAATGATCAAAAGAGTCTCTCGACTTAAATTTAGTGATCGAGGTTTGAGATAAAGCTGCTGCCCGTTTGACTGCTTACCGTCAACGGATGAAGCAAATTACAATAAGAGGATAGTTCCATATGTTAGGATGTATACTAAAAGTCTTCCTTTTGATTAGGATACATCTTCATTTTAAAGAGAATCGCAAAATCACACAGTGCATGATTATATTAGTATGTGCACAAACTGTCTGATGCTTGACATTGTAGATAACATGGTGTGTGGTGTCGCACAGAAGATCATGTTATCAAGTTCCTTGTAGAAGTATAAGAAAGAGACTCACAACCGAGATGGAGTTAGATAAACCATCGGGATGGTTGTAGTGTAATTAGGTGTGGTTTATCTTAACCATAGAATTACACTAGTGTACTTTGTGTACATTGAGTAAGACCAAAAGAGAGGTCATCTAATTTTTGTACTGACTTAGTAAATTGGATTAGACCTCGGATAATATTATGGAGTACGATCTTTTAATCCTGAAATAATGATGAGCATATATTATTATTTATTATTTCTTTGATTTACCAATGGGCGAGATATATTCTGTTAGATCGATAGGCCTGGTAAGTTGGGAGATAATATTAGTAATATGATGTGCTGTTGATTATTGATGAAATTCATGTCCTGGTGATTCGGGATGATGATGCCCCCTTGGTCAGCTCAAAAGGATCGTCATGTCAAATCTTGCAAGTGGACTATGGTCCGACATAGTGAAAAGGTTGAATGGTACTAATCAAGGATAAAGAGGATAATTAATTTAATTATCAATAAATTCAATTAATTATCGGACATACGATATCTTAAACACCAGGAGATGGACGACTCGTAATATGTGGAGCCCATATGAAAATATGGGGGTTGGTGAGGAAGTACAATAAGATCCTTTAGTGGAATGGATTACCATTAATGGATCGGGTTTGGATCCATTAGCGAGCCAAGAACCAACTCCTCCTCATGGTCCCTATCATAGCCCTATAAATACCCCATAGGAGTCATGATACAAGGCGAATTAATCCTGGATTAATTTTGGAATTAATCCAAACCAGAACCCTAACCTCTCTTCCCCTCTCTCTCTCTCCTAGGTCACACGCACAAGAGAAGGAGAAGAAGCCTCTTCTTCTTCACTCGGGGTTTTTCCTTTTCGATCCAAGTGGTGGCCGGTGACAAGGAGGTTTTGACTCCTTCTTGAGGAACATGGCAGCAGTTGGAAAAAGGAAATACCAGCGGCATGGGGAGAAGAGAAGGAGGCGCTCGATGGAGGTGGTCGGCGGCGGTGAAGGGAGAAGAAGAAGAGATTAGGAGAGGTTGAAGGATAGCTTTCTTCCTCTAGTTCTCTTCCTAAGCTCTTCTTCTCTTCACCATGATCACCCAAGGAGCTGCGGAGCTCAGTCAGTGGCAAGCTTCTTCAGCTTTGCAATGCCAGCGGTGGAGGGATTTACGGCGGGTTTAGGGAAGGGGAAGAGGATTGCTTCCTCATCTTCATCTGGTTCTTCTTCTTCATTGACTTCTTCCTGGAGCTATCTTGTGGCCGGCGATCTTTGGTGACCTCTGTGGCCAGCGGCACAAGGTGGAGGAGGAGCAAAGGCGCCGACGGTATAAACCCTAGTTCTAGGGTTTGTTGGCTAAAAGGGAAGAAAAAGATAGGTGATTAATTCGAGGCCTTTGGTGACTCCGCGTCTTGGTAGATCGTCGCCCACACGACGTCCAGGAGGGGAGGGTCATAAGGTAGAAGACTGCGAGGTAAACGACGAGGTATAACTCTCCCGAGCTCCGTTTTATTTCTGCTATGACTTATTGTGCCATATTACTTTGTCTCGTCATTTTATGTATGTTAGTTAGTTATTTTTATTGCTTGTCGTAGATAATAATTAACTAACTGGACCTCGAAGATAAACACAACAATCGGCGATCCAAATCGTCGTCTTTTCCACGGTTAATTAATCCAGAAAGTTACAAAGCCTTAACCTTGGTTTTAGCTAAGTTGTAACTTGGATTAATTAACACAATGATGAAACGGTCGTTAGAAGGACAAGTCTCTATTCGGATTAAATTTTTAATTCGTAGACATAGAGAGGTCTCTCAGATACGACCCCGTGATTATGTTGGAAACGCCAAGCCATACCAACAATTGGTATCAGAGCGAGGTTTCCGGGTTTGTGTGTTTAGGATTCGGTTATTTTTCTGTACATTATCATGTACATTATTTTGCTGGATAATATTTGGATGTGCGTAGGCTAACTTTGTGTTGCAGGCACTAGATTCCAACTATTATGACAATTGTGATTTTTGTATGTGATTGATTGTGTTTGATGTAATTTAATTAAATCCTCGGGTTTGACGAGGCTAGATAAGTTATTTAATTTTTGTAATTAAATATGACACTTGTTTAGCCAAACTTTCTATTTACTTTTGATCTAGAATGCATGTACACTCCTTTGTGGAGTATATGATCAATGGATGTGAATAAGTAAGCTAGTCATCTCGGCTCGGGGAATCCTTTATGGTGGCTTGCGCATGGATAGGATGAAGTGGACGAGGTGACGACACGACTGGAGGCGCATTGAAGACCAAGGCCATAATAGTTGGAAAAATCTAGGATTTTTTCATAGCACTATTATTATTGGTTTATGTGCTTGTTGTGTGTGTGCATGTGAAAAACCTCAAACGTAAATAACTAAGTGGGAGAGGGACCCTAAGGGTCCCATGGCCTCCATTACAATCTGATAAGTGATGCGAACAAGTCTGTAACGACCCGGAAAATTTTCTCAATATTTTTCTTTAAAATATTGATCATTCCTAGATAGATTCTCGAGGAACATAGGGATACTAGTATAAACCTTAACATGATGATCCATGAATTTTGATATAGAATAAGGAGCTAAGTGCTAATGGGCCTTACATGGGCTTTTCTAGTACCATGGTTATTAGTGGATTTTAGGTAGAATTTAATATAAATAGAAATGGGTTTAAATTAGGAATATTAGCACGACTATGGGTAGGCCTTAGGGGGTATGGCCGAAAATAGAGGAAAAAAATAAAATAAAATGAAAATAAAGTGCATGCACCAAGGATTGAACCTTGAACCTAGTGTAACACCATGCATGTACTAACCAATTCACCTAGCAAGAGAGTGCTAGTAGAGAATGAAGCGGATTTTAGTTAAGGCTTAGGGAAGTGAAGAGTCATCAAGAGAAGAGGCACCATGACCCTTCACTTGCCCCCCATTCATGTAGTATAAAAGAGTAGATGAGAGAGGAAGAGACATAAGAGTTACTCTTTTCCTTCTCTTCTTCCACCAAGGCCATTCCTCTCCTTCTTCCTTCTCCTAGCCGAAACCACCAAGGCCCCTCTCCCCTTGGAAAAGCTTCACAAGGGGACTTTCTCTTGAAGATCCAAGGCTTTCTACAAGGTTACAAGGGCTAAGGGTGATCAAGGGACAATAAGGTCTTCATCCTCTTCTCTATTTAAGGTCTAAAAACCAAGTCAACAAGGGTAAGACTCCCTCACCTGTGGTATAATGGTTTTCCTTTGATGTTTATCATGATTTAAGTCTTTGTTTCAAGGTCTAAGTTGAGAAATCCATGAAGGTGGGCTTCTAGGGTTTTGGCCACCACCATGATCCCATGGCTAGGATTAGTTCTAACTCTCTAATGATGTTTCTTATGTCTTCTCATGATGCAAGGGATGTTAATGGTGGTTTATGTGAATTTTTACATGTTTATGCTCCTTGTAAGTTTCGACCAAGATGGGTTATAGGGCAAGAAGTTAGGGTTAACTCCAAGCAAGGGTTCTAATGGTTTCCTATGGGATTATATGTAAGGTATTAGATGTAAATTAGGAATTTTATGAAATTTTTCATGTGTTGGTGATCCTTTAGGGTTTCGGCCAAGACCCTAATCTAGGGTTTGGATTGGGTTAAGGTCTCAAGGATACTTGGTTATAGATTACTATGATGTAAGTACATGGTTAAGCATGATGTAAGGATCTTTATGATACTAAAACCCTAGCTTTATGTGTTATGTATCATAACTTTGTATGTTTAGGTTATATGTTATGTCTTACTCATGAATATTTAGATCACATACCATGAACATATGTAATTGATATAGAGGGATGTTAAATAGAATAATGCATGTAGGATGTTAAATGCTATGATAGATAATTGTGTATGAAAGTCTATGCATGTTCTATGATGAATGCCATGAACTTAAGTACTGTAGAATGCCATGAACCTAATAGTATGTATCATGTTCATATGTATCTTACCCGTGCATGCTCTATGATGGATACTAGGATTAGGTATGTTAGATGAGTCGTACCATGTATGAAATGCATGTTTATCTTATGTACCATAACCGTGTAAGCTTTATGAACCAAGATAATGTTTATGCCTGGAGGCATGATTATGTATGTATGTCATGTTTTATGAATAAAGAAAATGAATGAGGATAATGTTTATGCCTTAAGTACAAATGATAAGTATGAATGATGAAGGCATAATGATGTTATGAATTAAGTATGAATGATGCCAAGCATGTTTATGTCATGCTTCATGTAACAAGATTATGTTTATGTTATGTATGTCTATGAATGATAAAGCATGCAAAGTTATTTTACTTTATGAATGGGCTTGTACCGGACCGAAGTAAGGGTCCAAGGGATGGGCACCTTAAGAACGCCTCGGTTCTGGACTACCGTAGCTGTCCACGGTTCTGGGACTACCGTAGCTGTCCAACAGGGATGGACACCTTAAGAACGCATCGGTTTTTGGAACTACCGTAGCTGTTCCTACCCTAGTAGGTCGAGGCTAGCTACCTCGTATTTACTTAGGGACCCCAATGATGTTATGTTTATGTTTAAGTATCTAAAAGTATGATTTTAAATTAAGCATCCTTATGTATATGCATTGACTCATACATGCATTCATGTTAAGCATTATGCCATGATAAGTATGTCTTATGTTTATGTTCATGTTAAGAATTATGCCATGACAAGTATGTATATGCTTTATGATATGTCAAGAACTGTGTCATGTGTTAAGGATATGTTAAGAACGTGATATGTTTATGTTAGGCGATGTATGTTTTAGTGAGTAGGAAAGAGTCTTACTAAGCCTATGTGCTTATAGTTTTATTTCTTATGCCGCAGATCAAGCAAGAGGATACTAAGGGAAGCAGCAGGAAGGGCACGAGTGTGTGTGTGTGGCAGTGACATGGCCAAAGAAAAAGAGAAAGTTTCTAATATTTATGCTTTGTCACATGTTCTACATTCTGCATATTCCTAATAAGTCGCATGTTATACTTATGATGGTTTGTCTAGGAAAAAAATTACACCTGCTACTTATGTTACGTATGGATGACTTATGGGATGTTTATATCATGATGCTACCTATGATGTTTATATGATAAGTTACCATGTCAGGAATGATAGTTAAGATATGTATGTATGATTTAGGTGCTAATTGCATGCATGAATTAAGTAAATTAAGTTCTATTTCTTCCGCTGCAATACGATGTTTATTAGGTATGTTAGCGTAACGCCGCCTCCCGCCACACCGAAAGGTGTGGGGAAAAAGGCGGGCGTTACAAAGTATGTGTGTCGGCTCTGAGTGCCTTCCACCCCATTGGATGTGTTTGTTCTGCGGATCACTAGGTCAGAAAAGACTATAGGAAATTATTGAAGAGCATGTGTACTTCCCCAACGGAAGACACATAATCGAAAATTTTTTTCTTAGTGTCGTGTAATGGTAAACACTTAGATACAAATAATAGTATCCTCCCCATCGGAGTCACTGCTATTATTGTGTAGGGCCGAAGAGGACCAACTATTAATTTTACTTGTTAGAAAGTTAGGATGACAAGATAGTAAAATTAATGGGTAAAACCTCCTCTCACAAATGTAGAATTCGTATACGTCCACACCATCGTGGCATGCATAATTCTCGGTGTTTTGAGGTGTTAGTAGATTTTGTAGTAAATTATTTTTGAGGAGTCAATTTATTTTCAAAATCTAAAGTGTATGATTGTTGTGATTCTCAGGTGCTTTAAAATGGATCTAGACCCACTTGACCTAATTCAAAGAGAAAACCAAATAAATGCCCCTAATAATGATAAGGATTGCGAATTAAACATGGACTTTGTCTCTACTGCCGAGGAACCCATGTGTGATCTTGCCGAGTTCTGTATCGAAAAGCCTAGCGAGATTAATACTGAAGAGGAGTTTGAATATTTTAGAAAATGGTTAGAAGCAGACGAGACGACTGAAGGTCATCAAAATCAGGCTTCTTCCATTACCAGTGATAAAAGTCCAAACTCGATGAACTCTTCAGTCAAAGTAATCGAGCCGCTAGGCAGAAGGTAATGAAGAACTTGACTACAACCATCTTGGTTGAGGGTATGCCCGTGAGGGAACATGTCCTCAAAATGATGGCTTGGCTGAAGGAGATAGAATCCTTGGAGCACAGATCGATGGGGAAACCCAAGTCGATCTTATCCTCCAATCTCTAACAGTGAGTTTTGAGAAGTTTCGTCTAAGCTACAATATGGACAAGCATTCATATTCGTGGGCAGAGCTTCTGACAGAACTCGAGGCAGCAGAGAGGTTTTCTCTTCAGAGTGCACAGACTCATTGCCCAAGACGCTTCTACTTCTAAACCGAAAGGAAAGAAGAAGAAGAAACGTTCTGAGGCAAAGAAAGTAGTAGGATTACAGGTACCTCAAGGATGCATAAAGAAGCCAAAGGGCAAATGCTTTGTGTGCAAGCAGTCAGGACATTGGAAGACGGATTGTCCCCATCGTCAGAGTAGTACCACAGGTATATTTTCTTCTTTGTCGTTGTAACATGTTTAGCAGTGATATCTACCGGTACCTGGTGTGTAGATACGGATGCCACTAATCATGTCTGCATTTTTGTGCAGGGGTTCCAGGAAACCCGACGGCTAGCTGAGGAGGATATCACTGACTACATGGATGAGCTATGGAAATGACTTTTGCAGTGGGAGTTTATCTATTTCATTTATGTCTTTAGCATAGGATGATATAGATTTTGGTTTTATAGAGATTACCTTTATGTACTTAGTTTTTGGAAAGAACTTTTGTTCAGTTTCTGGAATAAGATATTTTCTATTGCTTTTATTTGTTAAAAGTGGAATAGAAGGAATATCTATTGAAGTACATAGATAGGAAATTAGTACATAAATCCAAAACCTCCCATGATGCAACTAATAACTTATCATCTTAACTAAAAGAGAAAGGTTCCTTCCAAGTAGAACCAAACATATATTATGGCTCTAAGGTTTGGTTTGTTAACCTCTAGTGGGATTCAAAAGCGACCAACCAATAGGCTCTTGGGTTCATTGGGAATGGAAGACTTGTCTTCCATAAGATCCTTGACTCTTACTAGGGAGGTAACAAAACCAAATAGGCTTGCTCTAAGCCTAGGGGCATAGAGCCGAAAATATGTAGGAATTGGTTCGTCCTGATAAAGTCCTTAGTCTATCTAGAATAGAGGTACCCTTGAATACTTTGTTTATTTTATAAACAATTATTTAAAGGACATAGTACATTTACTTGATGTACTGCAAGACTGAATACTTTGATGAGATCAAAAAAAAATTCAAGTCTGTTGTAGAAGACACATCAGAGTAAAAGTATAGTGACATTATGATTAGATCATAGTGGCAAGTACCTCTAGGGATAGTTGTAGGACTTACTTATCAGAAATTGGGATTTGATCCCAACTCAAAATACCTAGTTCGCCCCAACAGGATGGTGCAACATATGGAAGGAAGAAGGTCACTTTAACTAATAATTAAGAAGATGATAAGCCTCTCTAAGATTGGCCAGATTTGTTCAAAGGGATATGTCCTGGATACGACGGTGTATATGCTTGATTCTAGGTCAGTAATCTCTTAGAACCATAGAAATGTGGACTAAGCAAAGGCTTAGTCTAAGGCATATTCAGATTATGAGTAGATCAACACATGTGCTGAAAAGAGACACTAACAAGTTGGAATCTAGTGCATATGTTCGTAGGCTATCCTAAGGGAACAATAAGGTGGTTTATTAGTCCTAAGGATCAGAGAATATTCGTTGGGACGAATATCTGATTCTAGAAAAAGGACTATGTAATAAACTACAATTCCATGAATAGAACTATTCTGAGATACATTCTAATCTTAGTATCAACTGTACAAGAGGAGATACCACAAGATACTGTACCTCGTGTCACTAAAAATATACAAAGGGTACCCTGTCATAGTGGGAGGGTTGTTGCTCAACCTAAAAGTCTCATGTTCTTGGAGAGTCTATGGATTGGGTCCTAAGAGAGCATGAACTGGATCCCTAGACCTATGACAAGGATCATCCACTTTGAAGAAGATAAATCCAGCTATGTGGATTTGTTCAAAGGACGGATGATATTGTATGTGACAAAATGAAGTGGTATTCTTGTACAATACGTAGATGATATTTTGTTAGTTGGCAACAATGACGGACTATTGTCAGGCGTAAGGGTATGGTTGTCCACACAATTATGAAAGGCTTGAGAGAAGTAAGACACATCCTTGGGGATCAAAGATCTAAGGGATCTCCAGACAAGGATGATGTACTTATCTCAAGCTTCATATAAAACATTGTCCTAGCTCATTCTAGCATGGATACCTCCAAAAGAAAGTTTTGTACTTTTTAGTTTTGGAGCTACTCTATCTAAAGAGATATGTTTGGATTATCAAAAGTGATAGAGTAGGAAATAGCGGTTCCTTTAGCATCGGCTAAAGGAAGTCTTATGTATGCTAAAAATGAGCCCAGATATCTATTGTGTCATGGGCATAGGTAATAGATATCGGAGTAACTCAGGCCAAGGAAATTGGACTGCGATAAAAGTATGTATTAGTGTCTGAGAAGGACTAAGGACTATATGCTAGTTTACCGGGCAGACCAATCTCCTATGGGTTATATGGATACAGAATTCCAATCTAGATAGAGGTATATATATGTATTCCTTGGGTTTTGTGTTTACTTTTAGGAGGTAGAACCATTGTATAGTAGAGTGTTGCGCAGTGTCTGCGTGATGGACCCTACTATGGAGGCTGGATATTCTGGCAGCCTGCGAGGCAGCCAAAATAGCTACATAGTTCAGAAACCTCAAGATGGACTTCGATGTGATTTCTGGTTTGCTCAGAACTATCACATTTGATGTGATTAAATTGGTGCAGTTGCAAACTTGAAGGAATCACGAGTCCATAAGGCAAGTAAACACATAGAGTGCAAGTACTACCCAGAAGAGGAATAGTTGTCGTTGCCTAGATTGCATCAGAAGATGACCTAGGTGGATCATTTCACTAAGGCTTTAGTAGCGAGAGCTTTTAGGCATGTGAAGGATCTAGAGGTCAGATGTATGACATTTTGAAAATAGCAAAGTCATTGAGTATAAGTGGGAGATTGTTAGGATGTATACTAAAAGCTTTGCTTTTGGTTAGGAAACATCATCATTTTAAAGAGAATCTCAAAATCACACAGTGCATGTTTATATTAGTATGTGCACAAACTATCTGATGCTTGGCATTGTAGATAACATGGTGCGTGGTGTCGCACAGAAGATCATGTTATCAGGTTCCTTGTCGAAGTATAAGAAAGATGCTCACAACTGAGATGGAGTTGGACAAATCATCGGGATGTTGTAGTGTAATTAGGTGTGGTTTATCTAACCATAGAATTACACTAGTG
>JAGFNQ010001900.1:64417-96616 GCA_024364735.1 Boesenbergia rotunda | reverse complement strand
GATTTGGAGTCATCCTTATCTGTCTGGAAACTGGCATCTGTATACCCACGTATTACCATATCTCCTTCTCCATATATTAGGAACACATCCTTAGTTCTTCTTAAGTACTTAAGGA
Organism: Boesenbergia rotunda; assembly: GCA_024364735.1. Taxonomy (NCBI): domain Eukaryota; kingdom Viridiplantae; phylum Streptophyta; class Magnoliopsida; order Zingiberales; family Zingiberaceae; genus Boesenbergia; species Boesenbergia rotunda. The sequence continues at coordinate 96,501 of JAGFNQ010001900.1, read as the reverse complement.
TTGTCTTGACAGCCGCCCAATGATCCATTCCTGGATCCGACTGGTATCTGCTTGTGATGCTCAGAGCATACGATACATCGGGCCTTGTACATAATATAGCATACATGATAGATCTATCGGCGGATGCATAAGGAATCTTATTTATGCAAATCCTCTCGTCTTCTGTGCGCGGACACATAGACTTTGAAAGGTTGATCCCATGCCTGATGGGAAGGTAACCTTTCTTGGATTCCGACATGCTAAACCTTTTTAGCACTCGGTCTATATATGTAGACTGCGAAAGACCAAGCAACCGTTTTGATCTATCTCTATAGATTCTAATCCCAAGGATATAGGTTGCTTCTCCCAGGTCTTTCATGGAGAAAGTTTTGGACAACCAAATTTTAACTGACTGCAAGACTGATATATCGTTTCCTATAAGTAATATATCATCGACATATAATACTAGGAGTACGACTGCACTCCCACTAACCTTCTTGTACACACAAGGTTCGTCTGGATTTTGTGAGAAATCAAACTCTTTGATTGTCTCATCAAAACGAATGTTCCAGCTCCTGGATGCTTGCTTCAGTCCATATATGGATCGTCGAAGCTTGCATATTTTGGTTTTATCAACCGATGTGAAACCTTCAGGTTGTATCATGCATACATCCTCAAGCAGGTTTCCATTAAGGAAAGCTGTTTTCACATCCATTTGCCATATCTCATAATCATGATGAGCTGCTATGGCCAGGAGCATCCGAATGGATTTAAGCATAGCTACTGGCGAATAGGTTTCGTCATAATCAATTCCTTGTTTCTGACGATATCCTTTTGCCACTAATCTAGCCTTAAAGGTAACAACATTACCTTCCATGTCGGTTTTCTTCTTGAAAACCCACTTGCACCCTATGGGCTTAATCCCTTCAGGTGGGTTAACCAAGTCCCATACTTGATTTTCGTACATGGAATCCATTTCCGACTTCATGGCTTCAAGCCATTTGTCCCTTTCTGAACTTTTCAGAACATCTTCATAACTGATAGGTTCGTCATCGCTTATGAGTAACACGTCGTTCGATTCACTCATGAGAAATCCGTATCTCTCTGGAATATTGCATGTCCTATCAGACCTTCGAAGAGGTGGTGTTGTTTTAGGTTCAACTGATAGCTCATCATTATGAGTTATTGGTTGTGGGTCTAGACTAGGTGTCTCTGTAATGTCTATTGGAGTTTCTTGAACTTCATCAAGTTCAATGCCACTCCCACTGTTTTGTTGTAAATGAAATTCCCTTTCCAGAAATACAGCATGTCTTGAAACAAACACCTTTTGTTCCAAGGGATGATAGAATTGGTAACCCTTCGTTTCCTTAGGGTATCCAATAAATAGACATTTATCAGACTTAGCATCCAATTTGTCTGATACAATCCGCTTCACATAAGCAGGACAACCCCATATCTTAAGATGAGTTAAGTGAGGTTTCTTACTATTCCATGTCTCATATGGAGTAGTTGAGACTACCTTGGTCGGGACTCTGTTTAGCAAGTAAACAGCTGTCTTAAGTGCATAGCCCCAAAAGGATTTTGGAAGAGTTGCATGATTCATCATCGACCTAACCATGTCCATCAAGGTTCGGTTGCGCCTCTCAGATACACCATTATGCTGTGGTCTATACGGCGGAGTCCATTAGGACAATATCCCATTGTCCCTAAGATAATCTTGAAACTCTTGACTTAATTATTCACCACCCCGATCGGATCGAAGTATCTTAATACTTTTGCCAAGCTGTTTCTCTACTTCATTTCTGAACTCTTTGAATTTCTCAAAAGCTTCAGATTTGTGTTTTATCAAGAACACATACCCGAATCGTGAGTGATCATCGATAAAGGTGATGAAGTAGCTATAGCCTCCTTATGCAAGAGTTGACATTGGTCCACATACATCAGTATGTATTAGACCAAGCAATTCTCCCACTGGATTACCTTTTCCGAAAAGGGTAATTTGGTCATCTTGCCTTTTAAGCATGATTCGCATGTATCAAATGAACCGGGTTCAAATGATTCCAAAATTCCACATCGGTGTAATTTGGTCATGTGTTTCTTACTTACATGGCCAAGACGACAATGCCACGTGTAGGAGTCTATTCGATTATCTATTCTAGCACGTTTGTTGCTAACTTCGATATTGAAAACGTCACCGGATAAATCTAACATGTAGATACCATTGCACAAAGTTCCATTCCCATAAAGAACGCCATTTAAAGTTATGTAACAACAATTGTTACTAAAAGTTAAATGATAACCCTTTTCATTCAAGCATGAAATAGATACAATGTTCTTTATTAACGAAGGAACAAAATAACAATTATCCAACTCTAAGACAAGTCCAGTAGGGAGCTTTAGCAAATATGTTCCGATGGCAACAGCAGCAATCTTTGCTCCATTTCCAACTCGCAAATTCGCTTCTCCCTTGACGAGTCTTCTTCTATTCCTTAGCCCCTGTATGTCATTACATATATGTGAGCTGCACCCAGTATCAAGTACCCAGGTGTTTGAGGAAATAGAGTGACATCAATAACGAAGATACTTGAAGAGGATGGGGCATCGGATGTCTTCTCTTTCAAGGACTCAAGATAAACCTTGCAGTTTCTTCGCCAGTGACCCTCCTTGCTACAATGATGGCAAGTGTCTTATGGTGTCTTTTCAGTCTTTTTGGCCTTTTTCTTCTTTCCTTTATTCTGTTCTTTGGCCTTCCTCTTAGAACCTTTCTTCGAGGAACCAACTAACAGTACCGTCTTTTGATCCTGCTTCACAGAAGGCTCTACAGTCTTCAGCAGGTTGAGCAACTCAGGAAACTGGTCTGGAGTTGCATCTTCAGGAGGACGGTTAGGAAGTTGTTCTTCAAGGACATAAGCAAGCTTCTCTCCCTTGAGGACTATCCTCAGGTTTCGAAGCCAGTCCATGAAGTTTGGCCCAGTTAGTTTATTGGTGTCCAAAATGGAATGCAAATTCAGAGAAGATATGATCGAGTGATTATCCTAGAAATACAAATTGAGCTTATGTGAGAAGAATGATAAAGAATGCATCAACATACATTAATTAAATCCTATTTATTTTTCGAATTGAATAACCCTTTTTATCAATTCGGGAGATCGTAGGAACATCTCCAAATAGGTTGATATCCGACCATAGATAAGAACAACCATGGCTGTGACCATCAAGTTATTCTTAGCTATGAAGGTAGGTACTTATACCGATTACATATCACATATATGTAACTATCACTTTATGCTATCAACTAATTGAATGTTTGCATAAATCATTGGGTTGTTAACTCATTAACAAGTATGCAATAATATACATAGCACCCAACTGCACCTCTCTTTACATCGACCTTGGCTGTGGCACAACAAATCGATGCTCCAAGCTTAAGGCTGACCCATTAATCAAGAAATAGTTTTAATATGGTTGGAGCTCATTCAACCATTTAGTCAGGCTTGGATGTGTCCAACAACCAAAACTAAAGATTGACCTCTGACTCCAACTATATTATTCATAAACTTATTCCATGGTTTGAACATGTTGAGGTTCAAGCTGGGCATGGATGTGTCCATCAACCCAAACAAGAAACAAAACTCCGATTCTAACCATATTAATGGAAGGTGTTGGCCTTAATATTTTGTAAGGGGTTTTGGGTCTCATCCTTTCTTTTCTAAGCACATTCATGACATATAATTATGTCATGACTAACGATTTCCTTAATAAAGTATGTATGTGACTTAATTTATCAAGTCTCATTAATTGAATTAGGAACCGGATTTCCTAATTCTAATTTCATACTTTATTCAAGGAATTATTTTGGGAAACAATTTCCTAAATTGTCATAATAAATTTCAGAAATAATATATTTAAGACTTTGATTTCTCTAAATCAAATCTTATTAAATTAAGAGACAGATTCCCTTAATTCAACCACATATTATTTTCATGAAAATCTCATTTAAGAAAACTCTATAGGGAACCATTTTCCTAATTAATTTTGGAGACAACAATATGTAAGAGCATCACCTCTTAAATCAAATTTCTAAAATTTGATCACATATTTTATTCATGGATTAATTAATTACAACAAATTGTTTTCTAAGGGTGGCTCCCCGCGGCTCAGATACCCAAAGAAAAGAAATTTGTCATAAATCCAATTTGGTCCGCTTCCCGAGGCGTAACCAAATTAAACATGACAATTTTATTCAAAATGGGAAATTAAATTACAACAACTAACTTTAAATTGGACGGCTCCCCGAGGCTCAATCCAAAATAAAGAATTTTGTTAATAATTTAAAACCAATTCGAATTTAATTGTCAATTAATGATCCATAAATTTGTCTAGACTTTCTTGAAAGAAAGTGCCCAAAATTGCGAGATTTCAAAATAGGTTTTCAGAATAATTGTAAGTTTCTGGTACGAAGAAAACTTACATATTTCCAAAATTGGAAAATTTCCAAAATAGGAAATTTCCAAAATTGGAAAGTTTCCAAAGATAGGAAGTTTTCATAATTATCAAAAAATTTCAGAAACTAGGATATTTCAAAAGTTTACGAAATTTCATGAGGATTTCCAAACTTTGAAATTCCTAAATCTAAAATTTATCATAATTGGAAAGTTTCCATAATTGGAAAATTTTCCAAAATTGAGATCATGACAAAGTTTTCCGCAAAACAATTATATGATTATGTCGAACACTAACCGGCTCTGATACCACTGTTGGGACCGGGTGCATGTTGACAAGGATACGGGTTCATAAATTTTAAAATATTTACGTGCAGCGGAAGAATTAGCATAAATAATTTCTTAAATTATTTTTCACCACGTATCTAGCATGCAACCTTATGATATGTGGACATAATCATAAATTAAAATTTTGCAAAAAGTAAACTAATTTACTCGTTACCTCGTGTAACTCGAAGTAAGGGACGAGATCCAACCGTAGCGTCCCTTGGAAGCTCCGCCTCTATTCGCGTCCACGCCGAGTTCTCTTCGGGATGACTTCGCAAAGCCACGAGTTTTGTGCCGACGAGTACTACTAGATTCTCCAAAGGCACAACTAGAATATCAAGAGAGAAAAGATAGAAACTAACCACCAAGTAACGGAATCAAAATTCCGGGAAAGGAAGGAAGGAGTCGTGATCCGCTTCTTCTTCTTCGCCACCCTTTTGGTGGATGAAGCTCTCGGCCACCCTTGGGATGTGCGCCAGCCCTAGGGGAGGAGAGAGAGCCGGCCCTAGAGAGAGAGAGGGGCGCTAGTCCTAGAGAGAGAGAGAGTTAGAGAGAGAGGGAGCTACTAATCTCTTGATAACTCAAAATTGAGGAATTCAAGCCTAGCCTTGGTTCCTTTATATTGTAGCCTCTCCCTTGCCAAGTCTCCCCTTTAACGGAATTTTTCATAAGAAATTTATCCTATAAATTTTCTTATGAATTATTCCGTTTATGCCAAGTTTTATTATAACTAACTTTATAATAAAACAAATACATATCTCCTTTTATTATGGAATAAAATTCACAAGAAATTTATAAATTTTTCTTATTATGGAAAAATCAATTCATAATTGATTTTATAAAATTAAAATAAATCGATCCATGGTTCATTTTAATTTCCATAAAAAGAATAAATTTCTATAAATTTCTTTATATAAATTTCTTTATATAAATTTCTTTATATAGATTTATTTATCCATAATTTTATAAAACAAATCGCGCTTGATTTATTTTATAAAATAAACCAAATAAATTGGTTTTCTCTCCTTGTAGTGGCCGGCCAAACCAAAGAGGGTGGATACCCTCTTTGGCCGGCCACATCAAGCCAAACCCTTGCGAATTAAACTCATTTAATTCGCCCAATAAGCCTTCAAAAGACTTAGCCATTTTAAGCTTCCCGTGCGCCTCTGATAAATTCAGATTCGACTTATTTCTCTTGATCGGAAAATCCAATTTTCAACTCGTTTTAAATCCCTCGGATTACTCGTAGTGCGTGTGACTAAATAGGCTTTCGATTTATGTTGGCCGTCTATAATCAACCAATTATAGAACGATCATGAGTGGCACCTAGTAGTACATCATGACCCCCAATTAATCGAAAGATCAACAGTTGACCTCAGAAATAATTCTGAAACCCTTCAGCAGCTCTAATGAATCGTGCCTCATTCTCTTCACCATCTTATACCCACTTGGTTCAGGACACGGTCTTTATGTGTCAGTCCCCACTAGGCTGACTACGTCACACCTAGCCCAAGTAATGTCTTTCTCGTCCAACGGATTCTAATTACTCTCATGTTTCCTAGAGATTCATACTCGGAACATGTTATGCTCTGGCCAGAGGCTTCGAGTAACAATCCGACGATAGGCCTTGGGTATACATCTCCTCGCAAGGAGTGGTGAATTCTTTGTAGGCTGTTCAAACATCTTCAGGCACATCAGCTTTTACCCAACCATCCTGGGTCCACACCTCCTTAGAGATGCTTGCTTAAGATGTCAAAGTATGTGTCTCCGTGACCAAGATGACTTGAACACCGCAAGTCAAAGGAATATCGCACTTAAGCTGCAGTAAGAACTTCATTGACATATCTACATGTAGATTCCCATATGAAGTCTTACAGTCAGTCACTCCAATGAACTAGTTCCCTTAACTAGCATCCATGTTTATCTCCGGACATCCCAATGTCACCAGCCAGTGAGAATCAGCTGATTAGAGAATAACTCATGCTAGTCTCAACAGAATTGATAGTGTCCGTATTTATCAATTCATCGACTAGGGACAATTTCAATACTTCACAATTGCACATGTAGAGATAATCACTAGTTGTGAATTCATCACAAATTCTCTCATGCTGTGAATTATATTGCGGACATTCAGTAAATGAGTTTAAGATCTCAATCAAATACACGAACATGTATACTCAAATAGTGAATATTCATTTATTAAAGTAAATGATTACAATCATAAGGCGATTGCCTTAGGACACTTCTCTCATATTACTAATAAGATCTTCAGTGGTGATGGTGTGAAGTGGAGATTCTGGGGATCTTGGCTTGCCCCAAAACCACTCAACGTGATGTGGCTTGCCCGATCTAATGTTGTTCGAGTACACCCTTAGCGGCGTTGGTGATCAATCGATCTAGTTCCTCTTTCGTCAGGACAATGGATTGTCCTACCAGCTCGGCCATCGGTGCTCCTTCTGGTGTTTTACTGGTTTCCCACAGATGACACCAAACTTGTTCCGGAAGGAATCGATGTCGATGGCCAGTCACCAGGGTTCAACCCACGCGGATGCTGACGCTAGAGGAGGAACTCCACACCCTGGGAGTTTAACACGAGCGTTAGGGGAACACGCCCGAGGTTGTCCAGCGGAGCCCACTCCGGCGCTCAAGTTAGTGCCTTGATCCAGGAGATGAAAAGAAGGCAAAAAGGGTATGCGTGAAGTAGAGAGAGAGCGTAACCCCTTTACCGGAGGGGTTGGAGTACCTTTTATACCTGCGACGACTGTCTCACGAGTCTCCACGATCTTTGTCACGTCCCCCCAATTGTCGGTTACAGGATCACCTTTGCAACAGTCCACGCCGTCATTAAGTTTGGCTCATTGCATTAATTATGGGTCATGATAACTTCGCGATAATGGGTGATGGTTATCCGTAGATCCGAAGAAAGGGGGACTGTTCCTTGAGGCCGAATGCTTCTTGGGCTCCGCTTCCTCGAGGTGATCTTGGGGTCTTCTAACCCGGGGGTCCCGAGCATTTTGCCTTCCTGAGGTGGTCTCGGGGACCTGACTTCCCGAGGTGATCTCGGGAGTGCATCCTCTGATTTGATCTCCGCGGCGTGTCTACCCGCGGGGGGTCTCAGGGGATCCCCTTCCCGAGACGGTTTCGGGAGTTCGGGAAAGAGTGTCGTTCAGACTCGCTATATCTTGCCACATAGCTTCTTCAATCCGCGTGTCAGCCACGGGGTGCTTAACCCCATCAGATGGTAAGGAAACTTTTTCTCTTTATTGTATTGCATAAGAGCAACACACATTTTATCTGTTATTTTCTTTAGATTATTGTTCCACTACATGAAATATCTTCCTTTTTCTCTTCAATGTTACCAGGTACCATAGTGACCATTTCGAAGGATAGGGTCAAGCCATCTCCTCTCCCTTCTCCATGACAGCTGAAAGGTGGCTGAGATTTTCACAACAGGAATCATACTTGGTAGTTACCAGGCAATGATGACAGTCATTTTCTTTTAGGCTGACACTATCTTCTTCCATATAAACTATTATATTTATTGCTTATGGTTTCCTTTCCATGTAAACTATAATATTTATTGATTATGGTTTCCTTTCCATGTAAACTATTATATTTATTGCTTATGGTTTCCTTTCAAGCAAACAATGACTTGGTTTTAGTTTTTGTCTTCTAGATTTTCTTTTTTTTGCTAACATTGATATTGATGGATAATCAATTAGAGAGTATTTAAAGTTGAAAATCTCAAGAAAACAACACAGTTATTGATATTGATATGAATTTTAATAATTTGAGATTTATTTTGTTAAATTGATATTATTTTGAATTTTTTTCAAAAAAAGTTATTTATTTTGTGAAGAATTTAGAGATGAAAATTTATTCATCACCAAATTATCAGAATTACTGTGTATTGAAAATTGCGATGAATTTTGGAATTGTTGCAAAGTTGTCACAATTTTTGTGACAAATTCTAAAATTTGTCGCTAAAGTCCTCGCAAAATCTGTGACAAATATATATCCTTGTCGCAAAATCTGTGACAAATTTATAAATTAGTCCAAAATTTATGATGAATTTTCAAATTTATCGCAAAATTTTGTGACAAATTGAAATTTATCATGGATTTTGCGACGAATTTAAGTTTTTGACGCAGAAATTCTACGACAACTTTTCAAATTCGTTGCAAAATCTACAATAAATTTTAAACTTCGTTGCAAAATTTGTGTCCAATTTTTAAATTCATCACAAAAAATTTGTTGTAGAACATGCAATGAATTTTTAAAATTGTCGCAGATTATTTATGATGAATTAAGAATTTGTCGCAGTTTCTGCAACAAATATATGATTTCGTCCCTAAAATTCTACGACAAATTCTGTAATTCATTGCAAAATCTGAGATAAATTTTTAATACACTGCAAGAAATCTATGACAAATTTAAAAATTCATTGCAAATCTGCAAAGTATTTATAAATTTGTCACAGATATTTTGCAACGAATTTAAAATTTGTCGCAGATTCTATATCAAATTTTAAATTCGTCGCAAAAATTACGACAAATTTTGAATTTGTCGCAAAATATCTGCAATGAATTTTGTGATGAAAATATAATTTGTCGAAAAGTTTTGCAACAAATTCAATTTTTTGCCACAAAATTTTGGGGCGACTATTTGGCGACGAATTACTTTTCGTCTCAAAATTTGTCTCAAAAATTTTTTGCGATGATTTTTTTTAAAATTCATCGTATATTTCATTGCAAAATCCATTTTTTTGTTGTGAAGGTTGACTGGATATTAGACAATGGAAAGTCTTTATAGGTTAAAGTTGATTGGATGTTAGACAAAGGAAATCATAATAGTTGAGGTTAACAAGATACTAGGTAATACGAGAATTCAGCTTTGGTAAGGGTATACCAAGAGTATTAGTTTATTGATAAGGTGTATCAATCGACTAATTGATGCTAAATCCTGAAAATATAATTTGCTATAGTAGTTAGAGTTGGTACAGTGTTTATTTAGGGATTGCTATAGTATTTTTTTATTTGGTACAATAATTAGGGTGTGTTGTAGTGTTTTTGGGGTTTACTGCAATAATCATGGTCTGGTACAATATCGATCAATTGATGAACAATAACAATCGATTGTTATTATAACAAGTAAAAGGTTGGTTAGAAACTCGGCTATTCAACTTGACTGATCGTAATCAGTCGATTGATGTCACTGTTCGAGCAAATAGAAAATTCAAAACTCAACTGTGGGATTTGACTGATTAGGCAACAATCGACTGATGGTAATGGGTAGTCGATTAATGCTGAGATGGATGGAGTCTTTGAGCTAATAGGTTAGAGCAACATCCGAATCCATAGTAAAACAATCGATTGATAGGTAATATTAATTGACTAATAGGAAAAATAAGGCCAACAACAACCATATAAAACAGAGTTTCGAAAAAAGATCGAAGGAACCGCTTCTTGAGGAGTTAGAGATGATGTATTGTTGCATTTTCTACCATGAATAGACAATTCCAAGCAAAAAGAAAACATTCAAAATAAAGTTTCCATTGTAAAGTTGTTTTTACTTTCATTTGTATTAGCATTCTTGTTTCTTGTTGTATTGTTGTGAAAATAAGTTATAAGAAGCTTCTATACCTCCAAAAAGATTTCCAAGAAAGAGAAGGTTTAGTTGTGATAACATTGTTAGGACTAAACATTCGAGTAAGAACCAGGACATGTCTTTTGTGTTTGCATTGGTGCGTCAATTGTCATTCAAGTTTCCGCTGTGAAAATCAATTGACACGAAAGGAGCTATTCATCCCCTCTAGCTCGGACAAGTCCTTACATTTATATTTATAAATTATGCTAATTTTTTTTTGAATGAAAGTTAATGTGGTACCCATTTAGTGTTGGGCTAAATTGGCAAAGTGCATATTAGATATCTTGTTAAATCCGACACTTTTGTCTTACTTCGGAAAATTTTGCGAGAATGATCCTAGGGTTTCTGGGCTCCTAGACGAAGTTTAGGGTAATAGAATGGTTAAAAACTAAACATGTTGAGGGCTTAGATACAAAGAAACCTAACATGGAGGGTGAAATTGCTTAAATCCCGAATCATAGGGTTGTGGAGGTAAGGAGATAAAAATGCAAGGGGCTAATTGAAAAAGTGCACCCCCAGTTAAATCCCTACTTCCTCTCTTGTATTCCCGACCCACAGCCGACCTCCCCCTTGCGTCTTCCTCTTCCTCTCGGATCGCCGACACCCAAAACTAGCCGATCGTCCGGCGTACACCAGCTGTCAGCCCCACCTTCCTTTCCCAGAAATAAGCGGGAGGACAAGGTTGTGCCATGAGCCATCACTTCTTTGCACCTTCCCCATCCACACTGCCCCGAGAGTGGGTTGACACGGAGCAGCGTTTGGTGTGGTTCCTCCATCTCTCGAGGGTGTCCCTGCTCTAGTCAAGCATCGCCGAGAGGGAGGAGAGTTGGGTGTTGATATCACTCCTAGATCATTAAAGGACGGTAGGTGGGTCTCGTTGTGCAATTGTGAGATTGTGAGGTCCTTACTCTTAGTTCTAGTGGGTCTGGTGTATTGAGCTTCAATTTTGGATTCCAGGTTACATCCTTGTGTGTGTGAGCCCAGATCAAGTCAGATCTGTGTAGGGGAAATACTGCTCCGGCGCATCCTCAGGTGAGCTGGGTTTGGATTGGTTCTGTATACTTCAAAAACTAGTGGTAATTAGTTTAGGATGCTCAGATCTATGTTGATGCGTTAATCCTTAAGTGAATGTAATCTGTGGTTCATTAGCAGTGGATGTCTTCTATTGATGCTAAGATCTGTTCTGTTGATTGGATTTGCATCAATTTTTGAGTTTGAACTTTGCTATGTTGAGAAATTGTGATGATTCAGGTTTTGGATTAGCTGTATGTGTAATGAGTTTAGATTAATGATGTTGAGTTGGTATGGTTGGAAATGTAAAAGGGGTAAGTTCTGATATGTTGTATCGATTGGATTACTTTGGTTTTGGTGTTGCCTCATGTTAGGTGGCCATGAGCTGGTCTATCGTGAACTTAGGTTTATGGTTTATGTTGGATTCCATGGGCTACTTCTCCTCGCCGTGTGGTACGATCTGAGTAGGAGTCCAAGTAGTAGAGTTGGACTTAGATTACCTATGGTGACCAAGTGATACCCATGGATTGAGTGTGTCTTCCCTCTAGTGCCATGGGCATCAAAACGGGAAATAGGTTATGGGATGAGGTGAAAAGTCTACCTAGGTTAGTTAGACATTAGTGATAGGTTTAATAGGGTTTAAAAACCTATTAAACCTAACTACGTCTGTTCGTATAATTAATAGTTAACCAATTGAGTAGGATTCTATAAGTAGGATCACTACTAACACAAGATAGTAGTTGATTAGCTATTTACCTTTACTCAAATAGCTAAGGATTGCTGTATTTGTTACAGGACACTTAGTAGTTGATTGGATTATTGGCGGATGGTTCTTTCTGCTTTGATATAGGCTTCACTTACTTGGAGGCAGGTACTTCTTGTTGGGGCAATCGACCCAAGTATGATCAAGTGAATCATGGTTTTGATGTGTATGGGTCAATATGATTAAGTTAGGTTGTTATGTTGGTTTGATATGTGTGTTTGAGACTTGCAAGACTTGGTGAATCACACATGGAGTACGTACCCGAGGGACGAGAGCCGGAGGAAGAGGACTCCAAGGGCAAGCCGGGGAAGTAGACTTCAAGGGCATACGTGAAGGATGGCATGGAGGCAAGCCGAGTGCTTGTGTGCGCATTTGAGGGACGACAGCCGAGGAAGAGAACTTCAAGGGGCAAGCCAAGAGAGTGGACTTCAAGGCATACGCGAAGGGTGGTCTTCGGAGTGAGTGTGAGTGGAAATGTACTCGGGGCAGTCGACTGCCAAACCTCACAGAAAGATCAGTCGACTGATCAAGTTTGAAAACTAGCCGTTGGCAAGCGAGATTAGCTAGGACCAGTCGACTACCCTTGGAGCAGTCGACTAGTGTCATGCTGGATTGCTTAAGGAGCAGTCCTCTACTCTATTTAAAGGGAGACTTTTGAGCAGGTTAGGGTTATAGTTCTAGAGAGTAGAATCTTGCTGTTAGTGCTCAAAGTCTCAATCTCTTCCTCTCACCTCCATTTCTACTTTGTAAAAAGGAAGAGGGCAATCTTGTGAAGGTTTCTCCACCTTGAAGGAGACGTTCATAGTGGAGCTCGTGCGTGTGGTGTGGATCCTTGGACTAGTCACCTCTCAGAAGTGGATACCAAGTAAATCAAGGGGTTAGCATTGTTTTTATTATTTTATTAATTTTGTTCTTGTGTTTAGCTAACATCTTTGTAGACAAAATCGAAAGAAAGCTATTCACCCCCCCCCGTCTCCTCTAGCTGAACGCAAAGATCCTAACAAGTGGTATCAGAGCCAGTTCGTTTCGGGAGAACTCACCGTCGACTGAAACATCGAAATGGCGTTTCAAGAGGGATATAGCACCGCACGACCACCGTTCTTTGATGGCGACGATTTCGCATATTGGAAAGGTAGGATGGAATATTATCTTATGAATGATATTGAAAATTGGTTTAGTGTTGTAGATGAATTTGAAGTACCAATAAATGAGAGAGGAGAGTCTCTCCCTATGAAGAATTGGTCAAAAGAAATCATGAAGAAAGCACAAGCAAATGCAAAAGCTACAACAACTCTTTAATGTGGCCTCTCAAAGGAACAATTGAACAAGGTAATGTTAGCATTGGTTAGTATTGTTTATTGTTTTTATTCTATATTCCGCTTGCGCTAACAATCTTGTAGAGATTTATCTCCCCTTTTTTGATGTTTGGCAATATGTTTAAGTTAGGGAAATCAAAGAGTAATAGATAGCAAGAATAATGCTAAATAAATGCATATGCAATGCATACATGGATCCTATCCCACGGCATTCTACACCTAACCCTCCAGGTTAGGAATTTCCAAAATGGGCTTTTTAAAACTTATCCCAAGGTTCCCCACACCTAACCCTCCAAGTTAGGAATTTTTCACCAAAACGGGCTTTTTAAAGCTTCTCCAAAGCTCCCCCTCCATTAGACTTACAAAGGCTTTTTACGAACCTTTCTAAGGTTCTCCTTACGCCAAGAATGGAGCAACCATGCTCCCCCTTAATCTTAGCTCCCTCTAAACCTAGGGTTTCTAGCAAAGATGTGTTTGGTTTTCCAACTTAAACCCAACACTTCTCCCCCTTTGCCTAACATCAAAAAGAACCCAACAATATCCCAATTATTGGTTCTTTCAATCCCCAATGATCCTAAACAATGTGTACTAACCCACCATACACTTGTTTATCATCATTTGGACCCCAAACCAGCTGTTGATACAAAAATCAGCCTTGACCAGTCGACTGCCCCCCAGTGCAGTCGACTGATACTCTGAAAATCAAAATTCCAACCTTTCTGACGAAATTCAGAAATGCGCCAGAAATTTCAAAAATCTCCAAAAATTCTCAAATTTTGTGGAGACATTTATGATACCCATACCTACTTGGGAAAAATACATTCCAAAATGTATCCATCACCATTCCCAAGTTTGACATAAAACCCAAAACTAGCTAAAAACTTCAATCAAACTTTGACCTAAAGTCCTAGTTTTGGTTTCCTCTTGATGTCTTTGCCCATGCCAACCCACAATGCATCCCTAGCATTGATCTACATGGAAATTACACACCAAAAATCAATTTTCATGCAATATGACCCCAATGTCATATTCCCATGCATGAAACTCAAAAAACACCATGCCAAAACCCAAGAATTGAGACTCAAGTCCGTCTCCAATTCTTTTGGCACACTCCATGGTCCATCTAGACCTCTAGGAGCAATCCTCCCAAGGTCCATTCACCATATATCCCAAAGGCTTCTAGAACTCCCCCTTGAACTCTTAGCCCTAGCCACCACCCTAGGTGTCTCAAGAAACACTAGACCACACCGGTGTTCCCCCGTGACTCTTGGCCTACACAATTGACCATCTTAACCTTGGACACCTTGTCCTTGGTTAAGTCACTCTTGTTACCTTTGGATGGCATTCCCTTGCCATCCTTGGACTTTCCCTCCTTACCATGATTGTATGCCTCCCCAGCATACTTCTTTTTGTTGGCCTTAGAGGTCTTAAACCGGTATCCCAATCCCGATCTATCATAGTTGGGTTTCAAACTACCCAACTCCATGTCTAAGCCCTTAGATCCAACCGTGAATCTTTCTAGGGCATTTTCTAATGTATCAAGCCTTGCCCTCAAGGCTTGATTTTCCCTTTCTAAATTTCTGACCGTTGAGTCCATATGTTCACTTCGGACATTCCTAGACCTATCCATTTTTCTAGGCATATTTCTTCCCTTCTTGGGATTAATGCCTTGATCCTTAACTATAAAAGTCTTAGGTCTATCATGATGCATGCTTTTCCTAGGGTTATGATCTACCTTGTCAACCCTAGTCCTATCATTATACTTAAAACCAAAATTATGCACCATTAAACATTTTTCATTAAATCTAGCATGCATGGATGGATAATTAATTCTATTTTTATCATACATGAAGGAACTTGAATTTGAATTGAATTTTGACTTAGGGTTAGGAATTACCTCCCTTACCCTTGAAGTCCCCCCTTGATGTGATTTTTGCTTCCTCCTTTCTTCTTTCTCTCATCTCCTCAAGTGTCCCATTTTCTTGAGCTCTTTCTTCCTTGGACACTTGGTGTGGTAGTGCCCTAGCTCACCACACGTGAAGCATCGAATCCTCCTCTTATTCTCTTGGGATTCTCCGTTCCTACACCTCATGTTAGCATCAAATTGAATTGAGATGAGTTTAGAGTGTACCTTCCTTTTTACCTTTTGGGCACTTGTCCTTCTAGTGCCCCTTTTCGTTGCAACCAAAGCATGTGATGTGCTCTTTCGATTTAGCTTTGGTGGAGGTAGAGGCTAGGTTGACTTCTTCTTCAACCTTGGATAAGGTAGATGCTTCCTCTTGTTCCGGCATAGAAGTGGGTCTCTCCTCCCCCTCAATCCTTGAGGTGGCGTCCTCTTCCTCTTCTTCTCTTGAGGAGGTTGATGATCTCTCACTTAATTCCTCCTCCTCACTTGAAGAAGTTGGCACTTCCTTTTCTTCTTCTTCTTCTTGACCCATTTGACTTTTCTCCTTGGGCTCTTGAATTTGTATAGGATTTTCATGATATTCTTTCACTTTATTTCATAATTCATGTGCATCTTTGTATTTACCTACACAACTCAAAATATTATTAGGCAAAATATTGATTAAAATACTAATTACCTTCTCATTGGCCCTAGCCTTTTCTTGTTGCTCCTTAGTCCAATATCTGGGACGAAGCTTCTTCCCGTGCTTGTCCTTTGGAACTTCTAAGGGTTGTTCAAGCATCATTCTACACTCCCACTTCATTCCGAACCAAGTTTCGATCCTTGCCCTCCAAAAGTCGAAGTCCTCATGATCGTAGGGCGGTGAAGTGTAGATGTCATCCCCAAATTTATCTTCCATTGTTCTTCTTCTCTAGCGTATGCTCCCTCGGCGGTTAGTCCAATCGAGAGCAGTCCTTCGCTCTGATACCAATTGTTAGGATCGAATGTGATACGCTAGAGGGGGGTGAATAGTGATTTTCGGATCTTTCTTGTACCTGCGTTGTTAGTTGCACAACGGAAACAATAATAAATAAAACAAACAACGCTAACAAATCGGTTTTACTTGGTATCCACCCCGGACGGGTGACTAATCCAAGAATCCGTCGGTGGATCACTCCCCGGATAACCTCCGGCTAGCCCTCGTCGCTCCTTGTGGGTGGAGAAACCTTCCCACAACACCAAGCAGACCACTGAGCATAAAGACTACTATCTTACCTTTAACCAAGACAAGATTCGTCGAGAAAACCAGCCCTAACCGAGTCCTCTTTAAATAGAACTCGGGCTGGAAAACCCACTGGCAGTCGACTAGTCCCAGGGCAGTCGACTGCCACCACTCAGATTCGACCGTTGACATCCCAACATTTGAATTCTGGTGACTTACCAGTCGACTGCCAAAATGGCAGTCGACTGGTCCAGAGTCCAGAACCAACTGTGAGTTTTGGCAGTCGACTGGACAACCCCCAGTCGACTGCCCAGCTTACAACAACACTCCTACTCACTCTCTTGACCCTCCTCCACGCGTACCTTCAGGTCCACTCCTTTTGCTTGCCCCTTGAAGTCCTCTTCCACCAGCTGTCGTCCCTCGGATGCGCATGCAAGTCCTCGACTTGCCTCCATGCCACCCTTCACGTGTGCCCTTTGAAGTCCACTTCCCGGCTTGCCCTTGGAGTCCTCCTCCCTCGGCTCTTGTCCCTTGCCTCAGCTGACTCTTCACCAGCAACCTTGACTATTGCCTTCGCGCCCTCTTCATCTTCAGCCCTCGTCCCTCGGATGCGCACAAGCCTCCAGCTTGTCTCCATGCCATCCTTCCCGTACGCCTCGAAGTCCGCGCCCCTCGGCTCATCATCCCTGCTATATCAGGTCCCTCGGGTGCACACAAGCCACCAGCTTGTCTCCATGCAATCCTTCACCATACCGAAGTCGTCCAGCCAAGTCAATATGTGTAAACCTGTACAACCTGCACACTCACATACACATATTAGTACATAAGAGAAAGCCTAACTTAAACCCTTTGCCCAAACATCAAAACACATGATCACTCCGGATCACAGATTGCCTCAACAGGTAGGACCGTTCAAGACCGCAAAGGAGCTTTGGGAAAAGCTCATTGAGCTAAATGAAGGATCAAATGAATCGAAGTTGGCCAAGAAGGATCTCTTGGTGGCACAACTCCAATCTCTCACTATGAAGGCGAATGATACCGTGAGTCAATTGCATGGTAGGGTCAAAGAGATCATCAATGAACTTCATGTCATAGGTGAGAAAATGGAAAATAGGGATCTTGTGAGGTATGTACTTCAATCCCTCCCTAGAACTACTTTATGGGCCTCAATGGTTGATGCCTACAAAGTTTATAGGGATCTCTCTTTAGTTAAGCTTGATGACTTATTTTGTGAATTTGAATTACATGAACAAGCAAATTTGTCTACTAAAGAGAAAGGTGTAGCTTTTGTTGTAGAGAAAGAAAGAAAGAAGAAGAAGGACAAGAAAAAGACTTCATACTCATCATCCGATTCGAAAGAGTCTAGCACCTTAATGGATAGAGACCAAGAGACATATATGGTAAGAAAAATGAGGAAAGCTTTTAAAAGTTTTTATATCAAATCTTATGGTAGGAAAAACTCAAGAAGTAAGGGCAAGGAAAGAAAGATCATTTGCTACAATTGCCATGAAGAAGGGCATATGAAGAATGAATGCCCACTTTTGAAGAAAAGGGAAGAAAAGAAGAAGCAAGAGAAGAAGAAGGATGAAAAGAAGAATCAAAGGGAAAAAGGCAAGAAGGCTACAATTCTAAAGGCAACATGGGATGATCCTTCATCATCGGAGGAGAAAGAGCATGTGGGGACCAGTGCCGTCGATAGAGGGGGGGTGAATATCGACCGTAAAAACTTTTGCGAAAACTTGTAAACTTTCGTTCTGATCACAGAGTTAGTAGCACAGCGGAAAACAAAAACGGAAAAATAAATGATAACACAGATTGCACACGAGATTTTTTACTTGGTTCCCGACCCCCCAGGGTCAGTACATCCAAGGCCTAAGCACGGGAACGCCCGTCCACTAATGGTCTCCTTTCTGGACTTTCCGGAGGCGGAGAAACCCATCTTACAGTGCAAGATTTACAATCAAAAATAGTACGAAAAATAAATGCGGAATGTAAATTCAAACCAAATGAAAAAGGTCGAAGACTCGGCCGATCTAGAACTCCGAAGTGCCGCGCACTTCCTCCCGGAGCTTCCTTGGTCGCAGAGCTTGGTCGTTAGCACTTTTCTTCTATTCAGAATGCTTAGAATGATCATGGAATTGTTGTTCTGAGCTGAGGGGTCGAAGCCCCTTTTATAGGCTTGTCTAGGGCGCCCGTGATGCTATAGGGCGCCTTATAAGCGGTCAAAGGTTCATCCAAATCGCGAACTTCACGAGCTGATAAAAACTTCCTTATTGGGCGCCTGTATTGAAGGAGGTGCCTGATTCATTTAGGCGCCTGAGTTAATGGGGGCGCCTGTATCAATAGGGATGCCCGGGAAGCTGTTTTTCAGCCTCTTTGTGTTTGTTTGCCTTCTTTGTCTTCAGTTTTAGGTACCTGCAAGATACATAAATACAAGGCAAACACATGTATATCCATAGCCCTAAGGGCCTGGTTCTGACTTCGGATTTCCGTGAAACCCTAGGTCGAACCGACACCTAAGTTCCCACCCCCGGGAACGCGCCTTTAACCTACTCCTCTCAGGAGACGGTTGCCACCTGTCCCATCCGGTTGGACTTTTACATAGCCTTCGATACTCTCGGATCTCGAGACGTCCGAACCTCGACCCGTCTCTACTTCTGTCCTTAGCCATCGCTCAGCTAAGTTGCTCAATCCCTCGACGAAGACTTCATGCCCAGTCCACAACCAGGACTTATTGCCCAATTCCATGAACCAGGACTTAGTGCCCAACCCTCGGTCAGGTCTTAGGTGCCCAGCCCTCGGCCAGGACTTAGTGCCAAATTCCACGAACCAGGACTTAGTGCCCAATTCCATGAACCAGGACTTAGTGTCCAACCCTCGGTCAGGTCTTAGGTGCCCAGCCCTCGGCCATGACTTAGTGCCTAGGTTAACTAGGACTTTTCATCACTTTGGTCCAATTTTCATGACTACGCTTCCCTTGTTCAATGTATCACTGACTTAAGCATATTGTCAAACATTGAAACACTTAGAGGAGGACATCACTGATGCATCTTGCACCAACAATCTCCCCCTTTTTGGTGTTTGACAATATCTTAAGTCAGATTGGAAGAAAGGGCTAAATTATAATCCTTGGAAAAAATGATCTAAGTTTTAAAAATATATTTTGATCCTTTGGGAGAAAATTCTAACTTCAGCTCACTCTCCCCCCTTTTTGAAAAAAAAAACAAAACATTTTGATTCCATTTGATCCTTTGGTAAGAGAAAACAAAATTCTAACTTAAGCGCACTCTCCCCCTTTGTCATACATCAAAAATCACCAAAACACTTGCACCAACAATGAAAACATTTTTGCTTTTGAAAGTACTTGGTATAAATCTTTTAAAGCATAGCAAAGAGCTAGTTAAAAAAATAATTGCACCAACAGAAAATTATTTTTACTTAAATTGCACCAAAAAAATACACTTTGAAAAGTATTATGAATCGAGAAAATATTTAGTACTTTCATAAAACTTTAGAAAATTTTCTCACTTAGAAAAATATTGCCTTAGAAAAATTTTCAATTGAGAAAGATTAACAAAAAGGAATTGCACACCTAAAAGATTTTTACTTAAAAAAATATGCACTTTTCAAAATATTTCACATCGAGAATTTTGCACTTTAAAAGAATACTTTGAAAAATATTGTGCAAAAACTTGTACTTCCAAAGATATTTATCCTTTAAAAAGTTTGTACTTTGAAAAATCTATACTTTGAAAAATATGTACTTTGCAAATATTTTACATATTTAAAAAAATATTAGTACTTTTGAGAAATATTATACATTTTTGAAAACTTCAAGTGTTAGTGAGAGCCCTAGAGCCAATCATATGATGATTACTTTTTGGACTCATTGTATCATATTCTTGTATATATATTTCTTATATATAAAGGCATTTCTTATGGTTATTGTACTTATGTGTATTGGTGCCAAATAACTTAGTATAATAACGTCCTTGAGTAGAAGGTTCTTATCTATATCAATCGATTAGTTGAATCAATAGTGAGATGATATAGAGAACACTACTCTTAATTATTCCTAGTCAAGTATTAACATTCAAGGACAATGTTAATGCATAGAGACTAGCATGTAGGTCAACATGATGACTTGATCTCACAAGTCATGGATATGAGATATCAAGTTGACACATGGGTATACATTAGAGAATGTATACTGAATGGCCCGCCATGAGAAAGTATCATGGATCGTTATATGAGTGTCATATACTTTCTCATGTGACTATTAGTATGACTATTAGTCCTTAGACCTGAAGTCACCATAGTTCCCTACATAAGGAGTTATGTACTTTGGTTTCGTCAAACGTCACCCGTAACTGGGTGGACTATAAAGGCGATTACTGGGTATGTAACAAATTATGCGGAGGGATGTGAGTGATGTAGATGGGATCTATCCCTCCTATATGACGGGAGAGATATCATAGTCTTGATAGAGTGAGATCACTAAGTGCATGGTCATGCCCAAATAAGGCAATATGAGATATTGAGCTTATTTGATTATAGTGAGTCTAATTGGAGTTCAAGACACATAGATTGATTGGAGGATGACACGGTATATGCCTCATGAAAGATCAATCTAGATATCAAGGATAGAAGGACATTGTCACATATTGTGATGGTCACAATTATTAGTCACATTGGTGATGTTGGATCTCAACATTCTTGTAACTTGGGTAGCAATGATGTGTTGCTAGATACCGCTCATTGCTTATGTTTCTAAGAGGTTAGAAGCATTGCCAACGTTACAAGAACCTATAGGGTCACACGCAAAGAACAAATAGATGGAGAAAAATTGAAGTCAAGTTTGACTTGGCTAAATATGGAAAGTCCATAAAAGGCAAGTTTGACTTGACCCAAATCCAAATCAAGTTTGACTTGACTTGGTTCCACTTCAAGTTAGACTTGACATGGGAGAAGAAATGGAGTCAAGTTTGACTTGACTAAATATGGAAAGTCCATAAAAGGCAAGTTTGACTTGACCCAAATCCAAATCAAGTTTGACTTGACTTGGTTCCACTTCAAGTTAGACTTGACATGGGAGAAGAAATGGAGTCAAGTTTGACTTGACTAAATATGGAAATTTCATAAAAGGTAAGTTTGACTTGACCAAAAGGCCACCTCACCTTGACTTGACCAAGTGATGACTTGGCTTGGTTTCCCCCCCATTTGAATTTGAATTCAAATTGAAAGGGGGTTAAGGAAGGCCACCTAATGGCCATTAGTGGCCATTATGGCCGGCCACTTAATGGCCATTAATGGCCATTAAGTGGCCGGCCACCATGGATGAACAAAAGTTGGTTTTGTTTCATTTTTCCTCTAAGTGTGTCTTCTCTTCTTCCTCTCCAATTGTTGGAGTTCTTCTTCTTCTTCTCCTCTTGGCCGAATCCTACAAGGTGCTAGCACACCTAAAGGATTTCATCCATCTACTTTTGTTCGCGTGGATACTTCTAGAGGGACGGCACTTGACGTCCTAGAGATTCGACATCCAAAAGGAGCGAACGGGATTAAACGGGGCACGCATCAAAGGTAAAATGTTTATCCCTCTTTAGATCTAGGAGTAGATCGGGTTTTGAAGCATGTAAACGAGCACTCGTAATTTTGAAATGACTTTCTTCGCTCGGATCCTTGCTATTGGGGCTTTCGGGGTTTCCGCGACGCGAAAAAGCGGTTTTCGTGGCCCGAAAAACCCTACATCAAGTACTTTTGAGATATATTATTAATTTTTGAAAAACATAAGTACTTTTGAAAAATATATTGAGCTTTTGAAAAATGCAAGTACTTTTGAAAAAATATATTGAGCTTTTTGAAAAAATGCATGTACTTTTGAAAAAAAAATATATTGAGCTTTTTGAAAAAAAATGCAAGTACTTTTGAAAAATATATTTTGAAAGTACTTAGAAAAATATTATTTTTAAAACATAATATTTTACTTGACTTGGTTTCTTTTCCAGTCTGACACAATCCTAGGAAACCTTATTAACTACAAGGACATTTCCCTAAGCGTCCTGGAAATTCTCCAAACTCATGTAAATATTATTTCAAAAAGTATTTCAAAATGATTTTATAAGTGACAAAGAAAATTTGAAAAACAAAATAATAGTATTTTGAAAGACAAATTACTTATGTTTTTAACAGGATTTTGAAAATATAGTGCATGAAAATATTATTTTGAAAAGTTCAATAACTCTTTTAATTTGACCTCCCCCTAAACTTGACCCAGTCCTAGGAAGTTGTTGACCACAAGTACTCTTCCTCTGAGTCTTTAGGATTTGGTTCAGATCAAAAGAATTATTTAATAATTTCAAAAATAATTGCCAGAAAAATTTTTTAAAATAATTGCCAAAAAAATTTTAGAAAAATACTTGTCAAAAAGTTTTCTTTTGACTTAGACTCCCCCTAAATTTGACACATCCTAGGAGTCTTGAAAATCATGAAGAAGATTTCCTCTGTGTCTTTAGGGTTTATCAAGATCAAAAGGGAAATAAACATAAATTTCGACAAATATTTTGAAATGCTAGTGATATAATACTGGTTTTTTTTTGAAGTAATTTTGAAAGCCTTATTTTGTGATGATAAATTTTAAAACATAAGGTTTTAAAAAGAAACCAAAAAAAACTCCCCCTGTTTCCGACACCGAATGACTCTATCTAAGTGGCTTAAGGGACTTTAGTGTTGACCTAAAGGCTTGTGTCTAATTGTGTAGGTCAAACACTTTCTCAAAAAGATATAATTTCGAAAATCTATCATATATAGATAATCAGACAAGCATGAAATCTATAAAAATATTATTATTTTAAAGCACTATTTTGAAAATAGATTTTTAGAAAAATATTCTAAGAATTCTGGAAAACAATTTTGAAAAAAAAAATCAATTTATTAGTCCTTAACATCTCACCCATTTTAAATGTCTCAGTACAAGCAAGCACGGTCGCCATATGGGTGTATTGTGAGATGCTTGAGTAATTTTTCTTAATTTATTGTTAAATCTAAGATTTTATCAAAACTGTGTTAGATTCAAATTTATCAAATAGTAAATTGAATTTGATTTTCGGTAATCAGCTTCCAGGTCTTGGTGAGGCATAGAGGCATTCTTTGGTCGTAGCCTTATTGGAGCAACAACCCTTTCCTCGACAAAGTCTTTTATTGAAAATTCATTTTCAAATTTACTTCTTGACAAATTTTGGTCTAACTAGCTTAAGTTTTGGATCGGTAGCTTCGGCTAGTTCTACCAGACTAAACAGACCAAGTAGGGTACGCCTTACCTTACTTGACCTTATTAGAAGGGCTTCCCTAACGTATTATCATCTCACCTCCACTTAAGTTTCTAATGATGTATCAAATTCCCGATTTGATACAAGTCGTGTGAACCCGTGAATATGCCAACCCACTTTGACATATTTAATTTTATTTAATTTGAGTTTATGTCATTTAAGAATTAATTGGATGTAATTAATTGTAATTAATTAAGAATTAATTAAGTTGAAGTTGAATTAATTAAGAGTTAATTGGAGTTAAATTAATTAAGAATTAATTGAAGTTGAAGTTGAATAAGGATTAAAATTAAATTAATTAAGGATTAATTAAAATTAAATTAATTAAGGATTAATTAAAATTAAATTAATTAAGGATTAATTAAAGAAAATTAATTAAGGATTAAATTAATTTGGATTTGAGTTAATTGAATTTTAATTGAAGTTAAATTAATGAAAGATTAAATTAAGAATTAATTAAGGTTATGAATTAATTGAATTTTAATTGATGTTAAATTAATGAAAGATTAAATTAAGAATTAATTAAGGTTATTAAGATTTAATTTGATTTAAATTTCAAAATTTCTGGATTAATTAAAAGTTATGGGTCTAATTTCATCATTTTCATGATTTCAAAAATTTCTGACTCATCTACTATTTCTTCTTTATTTATTCTTTCAAGTTTTTCTAACAATTCTAATTTGTTTGAATTTCTGTAAATTTTGTTAACTATAGCCACTACAAGAATTTTTGCAATCAACAACGCCCAATCGACAACGTTTTTTAAAAAAAACGTTGTCTTTTTTTGTTTTACAACATTTTTAGTGAAAAGCGTTGTCTATGTGTTTTACTTTTTAATAACGACAACGTTTTATAATGATGCGATGTGCTTAGTGTTGTGGTTTCGGATGAAAGACAACGCTGTTACAAAAGCGTTTTTTAAAAGCGTTGTCGTATTTCCCGCTAAAATAAAAAACACATCCCCTCCCTCCACCTCGCTCATTGCCAACCCTCGGCGGCTCGCGAAAAATCTCTCCGTGCTTCTTTTCTCCGCGAAATATCTCCCTCCACCTCCCTCGTCCTCTCCTCTCCACGGAATGTTAAGGGTTTTTGTTTTCTAAACCTATCCACCTCTTTGCGCTAAAACATTCCCGCACGAAATCGCCGAAATTGCTAAACACATCCTCGCTCCATCTTCGCACGAAATCGCCACACATCCTCGCTCCATCTTCGCATGAAATCGCCGCACATCGCCGCTTCATCTTCTCCGCACAAGCATTTCCTCTCCGCACACAGTTCGCACAAGGGTTTCCTCGCCCCACAAGAAGTTGGCACAAGGGTTTCCTCGCCTCTCCATTTTCGTGCCTCACAAAGGTTTCCTCGCTGTAAAGCCCTCACGGTCAGACCTAATTAAAACCCTAGGCATTTTCCAGTTTAGGGTTTCCGAAATCCTTAAGGTTTTGAAATCCTTAAGCCTCTAGCAGTGGATCAACTGACAGGCCCCAGCCCCTCTCCGCTGCAACCTCGTCGGAGTTCCTTAATAGGCTCACGGTATGATTGTTTTTGATCGGGGTACTAGTTTGTGACTATTTTGTTAGAAGATTTTTTTTTTTGAAGTAGATTTGTCGCGATCTGCCATCTATTTAAGTTTCTTCATGGATTGCATAGGAAATATGGTGACATTGTTCGCCTTTGATTTGTCACTTGCCGTTCCGTGATTTTTGGGGATAAAACCAAAGACGAACTTCTGAATTTTCTTGAATTTATTTCCCAGTGTGCAATTAAACTTTACCGATATTTAGAGATGCTATGCAGGTATTTTGCATATAGGAATTGACAAAATTAGGGTTGAAGGAGTAAGCAAAGTAGCGGATGAAGTGAAATTAATAGCCTAGGGTCTCCAATGAAGGTCTCAGAAAGACTTCCTATGAACTGACATGCTTATGAAGTCTAACCTAAGTTTTATATACCCAGTGATTCTCTGAACTGAACGGCAAAATGTTATCATCCCTTGTTTCTTCTGCATATCAATCATTGGCCCATACTATATCAACTTGTTTTAGTCTCACAGAAGGATTTAACTTACTGCATTGATTCATAGTTTCAGGTTATCTTCTATAATTAACTCGCACTCAAGATTTTGGTAATATGGTGTTAAAAGTTTATTTATTATGTTGGTCATGATATTTTGCTATAAAACAAAAAGGGCTACTAAGGTTCACAAGTGAATCCTAGTAGGAAGTCTTCATTTGTGGTGGAGTTGTCAAATGGTCTGACATCACGAGCTAGATTTTGAAGGTTGACAGGGATACAAACCTTAAACGATGAGTACCATGCCATGTTGATGTGGGGATGATGAAATGGATAATGATTAGTCACTCTTTTCTTCAACTGGTTTGATATCCCTGAATATTTAGCTATTATGCATAACACTGTATAATAGGCCAAAATTTTCTGAATTCAATGTTAGATATTGAAGCATAGCTTCTATTAAAAGACCTTTTAGTTGATATATTAAGAATTATCATCCTCTACTATCATCTTCTACGTGGAGATGAAATCAACCTAGTAATACATAAGGGACTATTATACCGTCGAATCCATATTTAAAGCAACTAAGCATACATTGAGCCTCAATAAAATCTCTATCTTGTATATATATATTTTTTGAAGATAATCCCAAGATCTGCATTTTAAAGAAAGAATAATCTGTATTATTAGTCTGAATGAGATAGTAAAAGTAACATGGCCTATTATACAGTGTTCTACCTGCTTTTCTCTTGAGGAAATAAGCTAACACAATATCCAATTGCGTATTACTACATTATTTACTTCCTATGTTTTGCTAATCATACAGCTACATACAATTTTGATTAATTGTTTGAATATTTTGTTACTATTTCACACTATTGTTTGTGTTAATATTTTAGATTTATTAATTACAGTTCCTTTTTAGGTATTAGCTCATCGTTGATTTATTAGTTAAAACAAGAATGGACAAAGAATGGATGTCAAAGGATAGACTATCCCGTGAATATGAGAATGGAGTTGAGGCTTTCTTGATATTTGCATTGGAAAACAGTAATGATCCGAATATGGGAATATCTTGCCCATGTGCAAAATGTGGTAATCTAAAGAAGAAAAATATACAAACTATAAGGGCACATCTGTATTGTAACGGTATAGATATGACATATCATACATGGATATGGCACGGCGAAAGATCTACGATAGGGATTTCACAAAATGAAATTGATCCAGTAGGGCCTAGAGAATATGTTCGTGATGAACCAATAAATATGGTTCATGATACATATGATAGTTATGCTGAGAATCCAACCCAATTCAATAAGTTACTTGAAGACGCCGAGAAACCTTTATATCCTGGATGTACTAAATTTACAAGGTTATCTGCAATCCTGTATATCCTGTATATCCTGGATTCTCAGTGTAATTGAACCTTACAAGGATACTATTTATGTGTTGGATTCCCTTAGTTCCCGCATTCGAGATGATGATTGTAAATATGTAATGGAAATGTGAGTTCAGATTTCTGTCAGTAAATTTATATTTTAATATAAATTTTATATAACAAATATTCATAACATATGAAGGGCATTACGCTTGTTTAATTCTACCAAGGGAAGGAAAGGGAGAAAAAATGCTAAGTGGGAAGTAGTTAAGGTATGTATACTTTTGTTTAACATATATTGGAATCTGTATAATTTTCGTTAACTATTTGACAATGATTACCATATATAGGCTCCTCAACAACCGGATGCGAAACAATGCGGTTTTTTTGTGATGAGATACATGAAACAAATTATTGAAGAAGTTGAGACTATCGAGAGAGATTCACTGAGATCAATAGTAACTATATTAAGCTTATCTCAAATTCTTTGACATTAACTATTTAGAATTGCAAAGTGATCAGTGTTGATTGTTTTTCCCATTAACCACTCGCCAATTTAATTTGTCTGTGTTCACAGTTCACAAAAACAGGTTACTCTCATGATCAAATTGATGAGGTTCGGGCCGAGTTGACGGAGTGCATTCAAGATCATATTTCTGAATAGGTTTGGAATCATACAATATCATTATTCTATTTAGATTTAAGTTCATGGAATGATTTTTTTTTAAAAGTAGCTTACATTATATTGTATTTTCTATAATTTCTAATTTCATTTTTTTTAGGCAGTGTTAAAGGATAGTTATGAGATCGAGCTTCAGAAGTTGGCCCCAATCGCGGATTGATTATGAAACTTGTGAATTGAAAAACTCGTGAAACTCTTAAGTGATTGATGATGTGTTGTAAAACTTGTGAGTTTGGAAAACTTGTCACATGCAGTGAAAGGATGTTTGCTTGCATTAATATGCAAGTACAAGATATCTGTATAATAGTTATCAGTGTAAATTTTCTAGCTTTTGTAATCTTCTGTCAGTGTAATATATAGGAGGAAGATGTTGACCTGTTAGTTGAGCATGTAGATGCTACAAACTGCAAACGAGCATGTCTCTACCTCACAAGTCCATCTAGGTATGCTTTATATTCTTTTGTAGTTGTAACATATGGAGGTATGTGAAGCAGTCTTTCTTGATAACACCCAAGTATGCTCACCCCAGTCATAATGTTTTATTCTAATTTTTTATTATTTTTCCTAATAATATTCTCTGTTGCCAGTATGTGAAGCTGAGCTACATGTGTAGCGACCCGCCTTCTCTGCCTTAGACGGATCGTTACTTTCCTCTACTTCTCAACTTTTATACATGACTAAAAGTAAAATGCGGAAATCTTTTTTTTTCTTTTAAATTCTTCTAACAATTATATTCTAACTTAAGTAGTCATGCATGATACCATATCACACTTTCCTTCTCAAAACTCGTAGTTGATACTTATTGAAACAAGCCTCACCCAACTCAAACTGCCCGTACCAGTCGACTGGTGACGTAGCAGTCGACTGGTACGCCTGTAATCAGAATTACAGGTTTTCGGCTCTTGTTTCTTAGGTCCACCATTCATTCAGTTTCGAGCCATATCAAACTACGACACCATTTCTATACTCTATGTCAGTTTCCTAAACAATTTAGCCAATCAAACGAATCCATAAACTTGAATTTAGGACTTTTATGGAAGAAAATAAACTAAACAAGTTTATATAAACTTTAACAATAGAGTTTGTATCAATCTTGACTCCTATGCATTCATAACGCCAAATACATGTTCTACAACCTTGCTAATGCATTATGAAATGTGATTGCAACTTTTCTAAACATTTTTAAGCAATAAAACTTGATTCAAAGGGAAATTGATACTATCTTGGCACAAACACCTTTTTCTCTAACAAAGTATCAATATCTCTAACTACTTACACTTCTACTCATCCAATGCAATCATAAGGATATGTATGCTAAATGAAATGACATGGAATCTTTACTCTAAGAAATTGAGCATGTAAAACTATCCAAAAACTCAAATACTCTATAATCTCCATAAGCAAGAACTTGAAATTTGAATAAACTTAAACATTGCAATTCAAATAACTAAATTGTCTCGTCTCAAAGATCTCTCCATAATCAGCCACCACACACACTCTACTCAACACCGCCTCGTCGTCTTCCTTCAGAATTGCTTGCCTTTACCTTTATCTGCAATAAGAGGAAATGCAACTAGTAAGCAAAAAGCTTAGTAAGTACTATCTAGCTCACAAAAACTCGAAATATGCAAACATGCTTCTAGATCAAACTGAACATCATATGAGATACTAATATGCTTGAAAGAAAACTAAGAACATGTATAACTCAAAACATGCATACTCAAGCAATAATAAATCTCAATTTACTTTTCTTGGCTCAACTTGAAACTTTAGCTATTCTTTAACTTTTTGAAAACTTTCTTAAATTTTCGAAACTTTGCTAAAGCATATACTTGAAAATAATAATCACTTGGATCCACTGAAGACGTAAGTACCATCTGATGCGCGTTCCCTAAAAGGTTGGGGTAGCGAGCCACCAATCCTAATAGAGCAGACCTTGGTCTACCAGGGCCAAGACCTTGGAATTGGACACCTGGATTTCTTTAACGACGCCCTTGGACGCCGGGTACTGGTCTTAGAAAATAAAATAGCTTTTCTTTCTTTTCTTTCTTATCTGTAAATGCCTTGGCATTTTCTGGAGCACCTTGCGTGCTAAAATCCCTAAGTCTTGACTTTTCGGATTTCTTAAGGCCTTGGCCTTTTCTTTTCTTATCTTTATCTTCTCTTTTCTTTTCTCATAACTTTCTTGCCCCTGAACTCATATAGGGTATGTAATTAAACTTATACATAAGCATACAACAACTAATGAACTAAGATCACATGCAAAAACTTAACCAAAAAGGAAATATCTCTTTTAAAAACTTTTAAAGGAAATTCTCGCGGAAAAAACCGCCTCTTACTGCAGGTGAGCAGTACTTACATTGATATCTTGGACTTACAACCAAGATTAATGTCTAGAGCTCGGAAGGAAACTTGAGATCTCGACGAATTCTTCGCGCCTACGCATTCCTCTCGTCGCGAGGATCCCGAATATAGGATTATCTCTCAGAGAAAAGCTTGGCCGACCCTCTAGGGCTTGGTGTGGCGTCGCACAAGAGAGGGGAAGAAGAGGGGTCGGCGCAACTTGGGAGAGGGAGAGGGTTTGAGAGAAAATAAAACTTCTCTCTTTAATTATCTATTTATACTTAAGGGGCGGATCAACTAACTAACCTTAAATACAGTCTCTCCGTCCATTGTTGTGCTTGATACCTAGCCCAGCTGGTCGCGCGCTTGTGTGGTCTCGCGGTGGTCGCGGGTTCGACACCGGCTGCCCTTAAGTGGTTTTTTCCTTTTTCTTTTCTTTTTCTTTTTTTTTTTAAAATACCAAACGGACTCGGAAAATTTCATAAAAATATTCTAAAAATTCCTAAAAATATCTAGAATATTTCTAAACCATTTCTAAATAATTCTAAGGACTTTAAGAACTAAAAATGGGAATTTTGGGGCGTTACAAATGTGGAGGTATACATTGTTTTATACATGTGGATGTAACCTGCTTGATATAATCTAACTTTCTTCGTTCTTATGGATTGAAGATAGAAAGTCGACTGATTTTTTCTATTCGATGAAGGCGTTTTGAGCGCGGATGTATTTGCCAGATACTGCCGGCTCCGGGGTACAACACTATATACATGTGTGGAACAGATGAGTACGGACGGCTACGGAGACCAAAGCTATGGAGGAGAAATGCTCTCCGAAGGAGATATGTGACAAGTGAGTTAAATGTGATGTATTTATTGACTTTGAGATCATGAAGTTAAGTTTTAGATCATCTTATCTTTTATCTATGTTAATTTGCATTGTGCGCATGGTCCTGCTCTGTTCCTGCTTTCCTCTTGATAAAGTATCGCCATTATAATTTTATTGGGTAATTGGATTCTTAAATATCTGTTAGTTATAAACAAAACGATCGTAAATTCTAAAGACAACAGTATAAGTGTCAGTTCAACTCCAGATATTTCTGATTTTGGATACACTGCACATGGAGTTGATTTATGCCAATCTCATAATAATTATGCCATGTGTGGAAAAAGAAAATTTCAAGCGAGAGCACTTGATAGATCATTATATGTTTCAGGATAGGTTATACTCACGTTAAGATTTCTCCTTTGAGAGTTAGGCGTGGCTGTGTGCACTGAACTTTGCCACCACAAACTGGCTGCAATTTGTTCATATATCATTTCAGGAAGAATCATTTGAAGTTAAATAATTATTATACATGCCACATTTTTCATTTAAGAACTTATTTAACTGATAGGTAAAATTAAATAGCTTCTTGATCAGGCATCACTTTATGACATAATATTAGATGAGTTTAGTTCAAATGCTAGATAAATAAAAAGTTAAATGACTCTTAAAGCTTGACTTGTTTACAGATTAATGTATCCAATTACTATTTGTGTTGAGACTGTATAGCATTACACTAAGTATCTGATTGTCTGATACACATATATGGTTTAAATGTATTTGCGTAAAATGCCTATAACCTTAACATCTTGTTCTATTGTGTTCAAGTCTTTCTTGTTTCTTCATTTTGTGCCTGTCCATTGCTTCTTACTGTAAATAAATTTCCATTGCCCACTTACAAAGATTTTGTCTTTGTTTCATAATGATAAG
>JAGFNQ010001900.1:28819-62899 GCA_024364735.1 Boesenbergia rotunda | reverse complement strand
ATATTTTTGAAGATTGTGCTTTAAAAGTTATTATCATTTCAAAATATCTTTTAGAAAATTATTCTTTAAAAATTATCATACTATTTCAAAATGGATTTCAATTATTTTTTTTAAAAAGGCTTATTATATCATTCAAAATATGTCTGTTTAAAAAATCTTTATGTCCTTCAAAAAATTTTTTAAAAATACTTTCATTTCAGAATGACTTTCAAAAATTGGTTTAATTACTCTTTTGATTTTGATAAACCCTAAAGACACATAGGAAGTTTTCTTTATGATCTACAATAACTCCTAGGATGTGTTAGATTTAGGGGGAGTCTAAATCAAAAGAAATTGATTCTATTGTCTGACGATTGTTTGTCAAAATTATTAAAAAATTCTTTTGGTTTGAATCAAACCCTAAGACTCAGAGGAGATCACTTGTAGTGAACAAGCTTCCTAGGACTGGGTCATGTTTAGGCGGAGGTCAAATTTAAAGAACTATTAAATATTTCAAAATGTATTATGTTTTCATACACTATATTTTCAAATCATTTGTAAACATAATATTATCTTTTTAAGACTCATCTTCAAAATTCTTTTGACTTTAAGTACTTTTGAAAATAATTTTACTTGAGTTTAGAAAATTTCCAGGATACTTAGGAAAATTTTCTAATAGTTAATAAGTTTCCTAGGATTGTGTCAGACTGGAAAAGAATCCAAGTCAAGAACTTATTTCAAACATCTTTTTGACTCGATGTGAAATAATTTTTACTTGAGTTTGGAGAATTTCCAGGACACTCAGGAAAATTTCCTTGTAGTTAATAAGGTTTCTAGGATGGTGTCAGACTGGAACAGAAACCAAATCAAGAAAATTACTATGTTTTCAAAACAAGAAATTCTTATTCTTCTAAATTTGTTAGTGCAATTTAAACACTTAGTTTTTTTTAATACTTTACAAAACAAGTACTTAAAGATTTCTCAAAAATAAAAAAAAAAGAAAAAAATTATTTTTTTAAGGTAAAGTTAAAATTTCAAGTGCACAATAAAAATATTTTTAAGTGCACAGTATTTTCAAAGTACTAATTTTTTTAAAAGTGGAAAATGTTTTTCTAATTGCAAACACTTTTGCAAAATATTTCTAAGTAAAAAATATTTTTCTAACTGCAAATTCTTTTGCAAAATATTACTAAGTGAAAAACATTTTTCTAAGTGTAAATTCTTTTGTAAAATGCAAGGTGTGTTCTTTTTGGTACAAATTTTCAAGAAATTTTCATTGTTGGCGCAAGTTTTTTTTGTCATTTTTTTGATGTGTGACAAAGGGGGAGAGAGAAGTTTAAGTTAAAAGTTTTTTTTGTATTCTCCCAAGGATCAAAACTTAAATCAAAATCTTTTTTTTCTCCCAAGGATCAAAACTTAACCCTTAAATCCAATCTAACTTAAGATATAGTCAAACATCAAAAAGGGGGAGATTGTTGGTGCAAGATGCTTCAGTGATGTCCTCCTCTAGTGTTTCAATGTTTAACAATATGCTTAAGTTAGTAATATATTAGACAAGGTAAGGGTGAGTCAAGAAATCTGTATCAAGATGAAGAAACGTCCTAGTTAACCTAGGCAATAAGTCCTGATTCAAGGAATTGGGCACTAAGTCCTATGTATGGAATTGGGCAATAAGTCCTGGTCGCGGACTAGGCACGAAGTCCTGATTCGAGGAATTGGGCAATAAGTCCTGGCCGAGGGTTGGGCACCGAAGACCTAACCGAGGGTTGCGTAATAAGTCCTAGTCATGGATTGGGCACGAAGTCCTGATCCGGAAGATTGGGCAAATGTCCAACCGGAGGAGCCGGTTGGCAAACTTCTCCTGAAAGGAGTAGGCGAAGGCGCGTTCCCCGGGAAGGGAACTCGGTTCGACCTAGGGGTTCGTGAGAAATCCTAAGTCAGAACCAATCGTTAAGGCAAACAGTATATATTTGTTTGTCTTGTGGTTGTGTATCTTGTAGGTACCTAGAGTTGAAGACAAGACAAGCAAGCAAACACAAAATGTCCTAGAAACTGCATACAGGGCACATGAATGAATATGGGGCCCCCATGCATCCAGGCCCCCTGGATACCAGGTGTAACGCCCGCCTTTTTCCCCCACCTTACGGTGTGGCGAGAAAGCGGCGTTACACTGACATATATGTACGCATATGACTATCTTAATGCAGCAGAATAAAATTTTTTTCTTATATATACATATGCGTTTAACCTGCATCTCATACTTGAATCGTGTATATAAGCCGTAACTATCATTCATGAACATGGTGGCATTTGTAACTTAAGCATATTAACATCATACGTAGCATCATGATATAAACATTCCATAACTCATCCATAAGCATCATAAGTAGCAAGTAAATTCTTAGACATAACCATCATAAGCATAGAATGAAACTTAATAAAACCATGCAAAGTATAAGACACGTAGCAAAGTATAAATATGAGAATTTATTTCTTTTCCCTTGACCATGTCACTGCACACACACTCTTGCTCCTCCTGCTTGCTTCCTTTAATAACCTATTATTGATCTGTGGTATAAGGAAAATAAGCCTATAAGCACATATGCTTAGTAAGACTCTTTCCTACTCACTAAAACCCTACGTCACATAAACATAAACATATGAAAATTTTAAAATAACATAATTCTGAAATAAAACATCTGAACATAAAACATAAGCATATTCTTAACATAAATCATAATCTAAAACATTTAACATAGTATGATTCTTAACATAAAACATAAGCATAAAACATACTTATCATGGCAAAATTCTTAACATATCATAAAGCCTAAAACATACTTATCATGGCATAATTCTTAACATGAACATAAGCATAAACATACTTATCATGGCATAATTCTTAACATGAACATAAGCATAAACATACTTATCATGACATAATTCTTAACATGAACATAAGCATAAACATACTTATCATGGCATAATGCATAACATGAATGAATGCATGAGTCAAATGCATATATCATAAGGATGCTTATTTGAAAACCATAATTATAAATACTTAAACATAATCATAACATCATGGGGGTCCCCGGCTTGTACCACATACATACATCATATGCGGCATCCCTAAGTAAATACGAGGTAGCTAGTCTCGACCTACTAGGGTAGGAACAGCTACGGTAGTTCCAAAACCGAGGCGTTTTAAGGTGCCATCCCTTTTGGATAGCTACGGTAGTCCCAGAACCGTGGACAGCTACGGTAGTCCAGAACCGAGGCGTTCTTAAGGTGCCCATCCCTTGGACCCTTACTTCGGTCCGGTACAAGCCCATTCATAAAGTAAAATAACTTCACATGCTTCATCATTCATAGAACATACATAGCATAACATAATCTTGTTTCATGAAGCATACAAATAAGTAGGAACAGCTACGGTAGTTCCAGAACCGAGGCGTTCTTAAGGTGCCCATCCCTTAGCATGACATAAGCATACTTGACATTTCATCATTCATACTTAATGCATAACATCATTATGCCTTCAAGGCATGAACATCATCATCATTCATCATCTTCATTCATAAGGTATTCATGCTACATCATTATGCCTTAAAGCCATGAACATCATTTTCATTATCATCTTCATTCATAAAGCATGACATACATACATAATTACATCTTAATCATAAAGCATGCATGATCATGGTACATAGGGTAAACATGCATAGATCTTATCATACATGTACATATCACATAGCATACATGATCATGTATCTATCATAATGCATACAGGGTAGGATTCATATGGATATGATACATACTATCTAGGTTCATGGATCAACAAGCCATGCATAGACCTTCATAACCAATACATCATAGGCATTTAACATATACATGCATCATCTACATAAACATGAGCCTACATCACATAATGGTTCATGGTATATGTTTAAAACATTCATGAATAAACATAGCACATAACCTAAACATACAAGTCATGGTATATAGCACATAAAGCTAAGGTTTAAGTAAATAAAACTCTTACAACTGCTTAAACATATACATACATCATAGTAAACCATGAGCAAGTATCCTTGTACCTTAACCCAACCCAAACCCTAGATTAGGAAGCTTGGCTGAATATTCAATAGGAGAAGTCCCATCATTCAAGCAACATGAAAAGGTCCCATAGGAAAAGGAAACCATACATTACATACAATGCATAGAAGCCATTGGACCCATAATTGGAGCTAACCCTAAATCCTAGCCCTCCACTTGACTTTGGCCGAACCCTAATGGGTCACAAACACATGGAAAAATTCATAAAATTCCCAATTACATCTAGTACCTTACAATAACCCCATAGGAAAACATTAGAACCCTTGCTTGGGAGTTAACCCTAACTTCTTGCCCTATACATGTCTTGACCGAAACTTACAAGGATCATAAGGCAGTAAAAATTCACATGAATCCATTAACATCCCTTGCATCATGAGATAAACATAAGAAACACATTGAGAGTTTAAACTAATCCCTAGCCATGGAACATGGTGTGGCCGAAACCCTAGAAGTCAACCTTCATGGATTTCTCAACTTAGATATTAAACAAAGACTTTAAATCATGATAAACATCAAAGGAAACAATTATACCACAGGTGAGGGATCTTACCCTTGGTTTACTTGGTTATAACCTTAAATAGAGAAGAAAAGAAAGCCTTTGAACCTTAGACACCCCTAGCCCTTGTAGCCTTGTATAAACCCCTTAGATCTTGAAGAAGAGGTCCCTTGTGAAGTTTTTCCAAGGAGAAAGCCTCTTTTGGGTTTCGGCTAGGAGAAGAAGGAGAGGAAAAGAGAGAGTTTTTTGGTGGAATAAGAAACAATAGACTTAAGTGTTAAGTTGTCTCTTCCCTTCCCCTCTCTTTATATACTAACAATGGAGGGGCAAGTGAAGGGGCATGATGCCTCTTCTCTTGGTGACCCTTCACTTCCTTAAGCCTTAACCAAATTCCTCTTCATTCTCTACTAGCACTCCCTTGCTAGGTGAATTGGTTAGTACATGCATGGTGATAACTAGGTCCAAGGTTCAATCCTTGGTGCATGCACTTCTTTTTATACTTTTATAATTATTTTTGCCAAGGCCCTATATAAGAGCACCACTAAGTCTTATGTTAATATTTCTAATTTAAATCTATTTCCATTCATGATAAATTTTACCTAAGGTCCCTTAATGACCATGGTATTAGAAGGCCCATGTAAGACCCATTATTACTTAGTTTCTTAATCTATATGGAAAATCATGGATAATCATGCTAAGGTTCATACTAGTGTCCCTATGTTCCTCGGAATTTATCTAGGCATGATCAATATTTTAAAGAAAAATATTGAGAGATTTTACGGGGTCGTTACAATCCCCCATACCTCGTGAAAGTTCGTCCTCGAACTTAGAATAGCTCCGGGTACTTGCGTCTCATCTCGTCTCGTCTTCATGTTCCCAGGTGGAATTCCTCGAACCGTTGACTTTGCCCATACGGTAAGGTGCCTTGGGGAATGGGTTAGTACCATGAA
This sequence comes from Boesenbergia rotunda, assembly GCA_024364735.1. Taxonomy (NCBI): domain Eukaryota; kingdom Viridiplantae; phylum Streptophyta; class Magnoliopsida; order Zingiberales; family Zingiberaceae; genus Boesenbergia; species Boesenbergia rotunda. The sequence continues at coordinate 57,355 of JAGFNQ010001900.1, read as the reverse complement.
CCAATTCGATCTCGGAATTCCACTTCTCTATTCAGGAGCTAATCCTGGTAATTCATCTGGGAATACCTCTGGGATAATTGCATACAATCCTGACATCTTCTAGCTTCTGGTCCTTTGTTTGACTTGCGTCGACCACATGTGCTAAAATCCAGTGTATCCCTTGTCTAACATCTTTTGTACTTTGAGAGTCGATAGGAATTTCCCGGTTCTTTTCCTTGGCTCTCCGATAAATTCAAACATAGAATCTGCCTCGGGTTGGAAGACTACCTTTCGCTTACGGCACTCGATAGAAGCACCGTATTTGCTCAGAAAATCCATACCCAATATAACATCATAATCCTGCATGCTGAGTACTATGAGATCGCAATAGAGTTCTCTTTCTGCGATTCCGACTGGCACAGCACGCAGCATGTGAGTGGATGCCATTATCTCTCCCGAAGGCAGGGTCGTTAATAACTTGCAGTCTAGAACTTGTGGAGGTATATCTATCTTCTTATACCTAAATCACTAATCTTTTATACTGGCTCTTTAGACTATGCATCTACAGCTCTGTCAATTCATGGTCGCTACTTCTCTTCTCCACTCAATATTTGTTCATTAATCTACTACAACTTGGTTCTTACATATGATCTTTTCATCTATTAACAGAAGTAATTGCTTATCAACTCTCTTTCACTTATAGGATTAAACAAACTTTTTCCATTTTTTTTCGCTCATCATTTACCTTGCAATTGATCTATTAGCTTATTTCTTTATATTTGATATCTTTTTCCCTAGATGACTACTTCTATATTGTCTACTATATTTTTTTGCTAAAAGCATTCAATATATTACTCATATTAAGTTAATATTATCACACTATAAATTTATACAAAGTACTCTAATTACATGCAGTCTTTTCATTAATATATTTCAATACTACCCCGTAAGTTCCATATATGTATACTCTTTTGTTATATTTATTAGAAAGCACAACGAAACATGTAGAATTGTTATGATTAGTTTTATAATTATAGTATAGAAATTAGTAATCTTAATATAAACAAAAGATATGAGTAGTTTGTCTTTAGAAAGATTAAGATTTAACACAATAGATAAGTGAATTATTATAAATTATTATAATATGTTGTCATAGCTAGGTAATATTTGTCAAAGTCGAGTATACCAGTTTTGTCAGTTATTAGCTCATTAATATTTTAAGAATGCTTAAACTTAAACTAGATTTTTTTTTTACTTCTTGACTAAATTATGTTAATTTTCTTGATAACTAATAATTTCTTTATCTAAATATAACTGCTAGCCTATATAGAATTCCATTTTTAGAATATAACACTAATATAACAAATACTACATTTCTCTTCTATCTACATTCTAGTTTGTTAAATTATCTGCAACCTATATATTCATATGGTTATTCACTTAGTTATATTGCCTTAAATGAGCTAAAAAAAAAACTTCTAGCTACACTACTTACTTATTGTTTAATTCTCATTCATAAATTCTCATTAATTCTGTTACTCTGTCTTCTAGTCATGCTTTTCTGTCTTCTAGCCATGCTTTTCTTCATAAAAGACGAGTAAGGCTAATATAAGTTTTTGTTATTCCTACCCGCATATCAAATTCTAAAGTATTCGATTTCATAAAATAAGGTAAGGTATCGTTCATATTTACATATCCTAAAAGTACTTTCTATCATAAGGTATGGTTCATACTTGCATATCCCAGAATCATAAAATATCATCTATACTTACCTATTCTTTAATCATACCAGAACATCATAAAAGAATATAAGGTATATATAGAGGTACTTACTTGGAAGCTGCAGGAAGGAGGCTTGATGTGTGTGTAGTGAGATGACAACTGCACTGATACCAACCTGTAACGCCTGCCTTTTTTCCACACCTTATGGTGTGGTGAGAGGCGGCGTTACGCTAACATACATAGGCATATGAACATCTTAATGCAGCGGAATAATTTTTTTTCTTTAAACTTACTACATGAATCATACATATATGCCTAAATTATCATTCATGAACATGGTGACATTGTAACTTAGCATATTACTGGCATACATAGCGTCATGATATAAACATTTCATAACTTATTCATAAGCACCATAAGTAGCAAGTAACTTATCCATAAGCATCATAGGTAGTAAGTTATTTCTTAGGCATAACAATCATAAGTATAACATAGAACCAAAGGAGGCATTTCAAGCACAAGACATGCGATAAGTGTAAATAGAAGAATCCTTTGCCATGTCACTGCCACACACATGCTCTTGCCCCTCTTGCTGCTTCCCTTAGTAACCTCTTGCTTGATCTGCGGTATAAGAAAAATAAGACTATAAGCACATATGCTTAGTAAGACACTTTCCTACTCACGAAAATCCATACGTCACATAAACATAAACATAATGCTTAAACCATACTTATCATGGCATAATTCTTGACATGAACATAAACATAAACATACTTATCATGACATCATTCATAACATGAATATAAACATAAACATACTTATCATGGCATCATTCTTAACATAAACATAAACATAAACATAAACATAAACATACTTATCATGGCATCATTCTTAACATGAACATAAACATAAACATACTTATCATGACATCATTCTTAACATGAACATAAACATAAACATACTTATCATGGCATCATTCTTAACATGAACATAAACATAAACATACTTATCATGGCGTAATGCATAACATGAATGGATGCATGAGTCAAATGCATATATCATAAGGATGCTTAATTTGAAAACCATAATTATAAATACTTAAACATAATCATAACATCATGGGGGTCCCCGGCTTGTACCACATTCATACATCATATGCGCGCATCCCTAAGTAAATACGAGGTAGCTAGTCTCGACCTACTAGGGTAAGAACAGCTACGGTAGTTCCAAAAACTGAGGCGTTTTTAAGGTGCCCATCCCTGTTGGATAGCTACGGTAGTCCCAGAACCGTGGACAGCTTCGGTAGTCCAGAACCGAGGCGTTCTTAAGGTGCCCATCTCTTGGACCCTTACTTCGGTCCGGTACAAGCCCATTCTTAAAAATAAAATACTTCACATGCTTCATCATTCATAGAACATACATAGCATAACATAATCTTATTTCATGAAACATGACATAAGAATAGGAACAGCTACGGTAGTTCCAGAACCGTGGACAGCTACGGTAGTCTAGAACCGAGGCGTTCTTAAGGTGCCCATCCCTTAGCATGACATAAACATACTTAACATTTCATCATTCATACTTAATATCATTATGCCTTAAAGGCATGAACATCATCATCATTCATCATCTTCATTCATAAGATATGTCATGCCTACATCATTATGACTTAGAGCCATGAACATCATTTTCATTCATCATCTTCATTCATAAAACATGGCATACATACATAATCAGCATCTTAATTCATAAGGCATGCATGATCATGGTACATAGGGTAAACATACATAGATCTTTTCATACATGATACATATTACATAACATACCTAATCATGGTATCTATCATAAAGCATGCATGGGTAGGATTCATATGGACATGATACATACTACATAGGTTCATGGGATAAGGTTTAAAACATTCATGATTTAACATAGCACATAACCTAACCATACAAGTCATGATACATAACACATGAAGCTAGGGTTTTTATGTGACATGAAAATTCTTACAACATGCTTAAATATGTACATATATCATAGTAACCTATAAACAAATATTCTTGAGACCTTAACCCAACCCAAGCCCTAAAACTTGGAGTTGGCCGAAAGTTCCATAGGATGAGGCTCCATCATTTAAATCAATATGAAAGGTTCCATGAGTAAAAGAAAACCCATACATTACATACAAAGCCATAGGGAGCCATTAAGCCCCATAATTGGAGTTAACCCTAAGTCCTTGCCCTACATTGGGACCTTGGCCGAAACCCTAGAGGGTCACAAGCACATGGAAAAATTCCTATCATTCACAATTATGATCCATTAAACCATAGGAAAACATAATAAACATGCAGGAAAGGTTAGATATCATCCTATCCATGACATGTTGATATGGACCGAAACCCTAGAGGACTTTAGGGTGCCACAAACTTTCCCTAAATCATAATCTATACCTTACTTATCATAATAAATCATTGAGGTGCACAAAAGAGAGTTTACATCATCTCTAAGCTCAAAACAAGCCTTGGTCGAAACCCTAAAGGCTCTACCTCATTGTTTTCTCAACTTAGATCTTAAACAAAAGTTTAAATCTTGATAGACATCAAAAAACAATTATACCATAGGTGAGGGGGTCTTACCTTGGTTTATCTTTGTTATAACCTTGAGTAGAGAAGCAAAAGAAAGCCTCCTTGAACTTAGACTACCCCTAGCCCTTGTAGCCTTGTAGAAACCCCTTAGATCTTGAAGAAGAGGTCCCCTTGTGAAGTTTTTCTGAAGGAGAAAGCCTCTTTTGGGTTTCGGCTAGGAGGAGGAAGGAGAGGAAAAGAGAGAGTTTTTGGTGGAATAAGAAACAAAGACTTAAGTGCTAAGTTGTCTCTTCCCTTCCCCTCTCTTTTATACTACATGGAGGGGGCAAGTGAAGGGGCATGATGCCTCTTCTCTTGATGACTCTTCACTTCCTTAAGCCTTAACCAAAATCCTCTTCATTCTCTACTAGCACTCCCTTGCTAGGTGAATTGGTTAGTACATGCATGGTGATACGTTAGGTCCAAGGTTCAATCCTTGGTGCATGCACTTCTTTTTATTACTTTTATAATTATTTTTGCCAAGGCCTATATAAGAGCACACTAAGGCTTATGTTAATATTTCTAATTTAAATCTATTTCTATTCATGATAAATTTTACCTAAGGTCCCTTAATGACCATGGTATTAGAAGGGCCCATGTAAGACCCATTATTACTTAGCTTCTTAATCTATATGGAAAATCATGGATAATCATGCTAAGGTTCATACTAGTGTCCCTATGTTCCTCGAGAATTTATCTAGGCATGATCAATATTTTAAAGAAAAATATTGAGAGGATTTTACGGGTCATTACACCCTGAACAGTAGTGGAGTAGCAAAGGTCATCTAGTTTAACCAGGTTGTTGTAAAATTCTGCACACAGGGTCGAGTTCACTGGATGTGTGCAGAAGACAAGCTGGTCAAGTTGATAGAAATTGATTCCGTCCATCGTTGTTGGACAGGATTGGGTAAAAAATTATCGGTTCAGAAAACTAGTCTTAATGGGCTTGTAGGTAGTTTGAGCAAATTTGTTAAAGAGTTCTATGTTCGAGAATCTAGGGTCAGGACTAGGTTCGGCCTCGGGGTTCGGTTGAGTTACGCGACATTTTCTAAATGAAAAAAATGCATTTAAGAAGTGAACTAATTGAAAAATTACTTATAAATGCATATTTAAATTGGTACCGGGGAGGCATAGTTGAAGAAGGGTGTTTGAGGGCACGAGACGGGCTTCCGGGTGCCTTGGGAGGAAGAGAGGTGAAGGAGGAAATCGGTTTTGGTGTGGAGAATGAAGAGGGAACCATGGTCCTTATATAGTACTCATCCGGGCGCCGTGGGAGGTCTCGGGTGCCCGGGTTGATGGAGGCGCCCGTGTGGTCCCGGGCGCCCGAATCAGAGCTGTCACCAGCTTTAACTTTTGGCAGATCTGACTGCCTTGGATGGAGATAAAGACTTCAGGCGCCCATTGATAATTACCATTTTGTTAATCATTTTAGGCTCTCAAATCTATGTTTTGATTCCTTTTTACATGCTTAATCTTGTATTTACATTAGGTTCCATGATATATGTCTATTTTAGCTTTTGGATTCAATTCTTTCTATAATTGAGGTATTTTGGCACTAAAATTTGAATCTAATTTGGTAGGTTTTGAATGATCAGGGACCTAGATCAGTTTGGATCAAATTTGAGTCAGACTTGGATTCGGATCAAGCCAATCAAGAGATGGATTAATATGAGTCGTCCGATCAAGAAACGGGGTGATCTGAGCCATCTGTCAACTTCTGATCAATCCGAGCTCAAGATAGAGTTAATCAAGTCCACAGATCAAGATCTGGAGTTTTGGGCCAAATCAGAAGCCATCCGACCGTTGGATCAAGCTCAAGAGGGATCTAAGCCATTCATTCAAGAGGAAGAGTGATCTGAGCCATCCGTTGCAGATCGGATCGATCCAAGATGAGGAGAAGCAAATCCTGACCATTGATGGAGATCTGGGAAGTTTGGTTCAGATCTGAGATGATCCAACCGTCGGATGAGGCGAGGACGATCACATCCGTTCGTTTCTAACTGTTAAAATAGACTCCTCCTCAGATCTGAGCTCAGTCGGTCGCGAACTCTGTTCTTCCCAGTTTTCTTCTTCATTTTCGCAGCTTCCTTCTCTGATCGCGCGGCCACATCAGATCTAACCTTCTTTCAAGTTTCCAAATCATCAAGGGAGATTTCCGTCGAAGTTTGCTACCAATCTTGTCGCTGCCAAGCTCCGGTGAGGGTTTCGCCGAGAGTTTGCTTCATCGGATCATTCTCTGTGTGATCACAATTCTTCATCAATCGGAGCATTCAAAGGGGTTCTCTGAATTGTTTTGAGGATCCCTGAGCCACATCGCAATCCCAATCATCAAGGAGAAAGAGATAGGAGGAGGATCCCGATCGCACAACCAAATTGAAGCTAACTGCTCAAAGAAGTCGAATCCCTGCTAATTTGTCGAGCTGGAGGGTCTCTAGCTGATTCTTGTGTGACGGCAAGAAGGATCTTGGATTGAAGGGAAGGATCTGGTGTCAATTAGATCTGTTGTTTAGATTTCATTTCTGAATTCTTTTCCTACGTTGTTTCAGTTGCATCAGTTCAATTTCAGCTACTGATCGGTCTGTTCGACCGATCCAGTCAACATCTGATCGGTCAATGTGACCGATCAGACTTGTATCTGATCGGTCTGCCGATCGATCAGGTAACCTCAGCCACAATTCAGCCCTGTTTTTAAGCATGTCTTGTTTCAACCTTTACAATTCTGCTATTTAGTTACAAATTGTTTGCATTCAAGTTTAGTTCTCGAATTTCACTTAGTTACAAACTTCTTGCATTCTATTTTAGTTCTTGAATTTTAATCTCATAGTCTTTAATTGAATTGCTTAGTTCTCAAATAGGATTAAGTTTAGTTTTCGCAATTTTTAGCTAATTTCTGCTTTAGTTTCATTCATTCTGTTTCCGTTATAATTTCATTTCTTATCGCAAAACAAACCCCCATTTTAATTTGAAAACCCAAAACATTTAACGATAAAAATTTCAAGCTTGGAGTAAGCAGACTTAACTAGTCCTTGGAAAAATACGACTTGAGGCCCCTGTACTAAATTTAATTTTGTGAGCTAGGGTTTTCAATTTATAAATATCTAAATTTGAGGCTCATTCATGACACTCTTGATTGCGGGCAAGTCATCACCCGTGAGGTCCTAGGCGCCCGAGTTGACTTTGATTTGACCGTTGACCAATTTGACTGTTGACCAGACTTGACTGTGTTGACTAGATTGACTCAGTTGACTGTATTTGCCTAATCAATGATTAAGTCAAACAAGCCCTAGATGAGTTTATTTGTGATATTTAACAAGAAATTCAATGTGTTAGGTCCTAGATATCTCACCCAGTTCTATGTGTTCAACCATGTTAACCTTTTGGGTTTTGTGAGACAGATTTAACAAAAATTAAGATTTTAATTTTGAAAAACAAGGTTAACTTTAAAAGATTAAATAAATTAAGTTTAAGTTCATTTTGAAAGGTGGTTGACTCTAAGATTAATTAAAATTTGTGTTAGATTCAAATCTGACAATAGTAAAGTGAATTTGATTTTCTATAATTGGCTTCCAGGTCTTGGCGAGGCACTAGGCCTTCTTTGGCCGTAGCCTTATTGGATCATCAACCCTTTCCTTGACAAAACCTTTTATTGAAAATTCATCTTCAAGTTACTTCTTGAAGGATTTTGGTCTAACTAGTTTGGGTCTTGGATCGGTAGCTTCGGCTAGTTCCACTAAAATGGCTTCCCTAACATACTATCATCTCACCTCCACCCAATACTATGTCGTTCAAATTTCAATTAAGTAATTTTGTCCTTAGTCTAACCAATCCTAAGTCTAAGCATGATGAATTGCAGTAGGAAATAAACAAGCAAGCATGCAACAAAGAAAATTTGCATAAAAACTTATCTAATTATGAAAATTATTTTTATATTGGCTCCCCCTGGACTATAGCCTCGATAATGGTTAGGCAAGATGTGAATCTTGTCCTTGGGGATCCAATACTGGTTTTGTCCAGCTTGATTGTTCAAACAGAGCTTAGGGACCCATGCTTGAATTCGAGTTTTAGGTTGGTTCAATACAGCATAATAAGACCGTTGTCTAGACTTGGTTCGAACCCTAATCCAGATCGGTTAAGAACGGACTTCTGTTTTTCAAAGATCATATCAAGACCCTTGGAACCCGAAGTGAATCGTTCTAAAGCCACTCTGAGCTCCTTGACTTGAGTTTTCAAGGAGGAATTCTCTTCCTCAAGCTTTTCAACTTGAGTAGAGTATCCTTCTTGAACCTTCTTTGTCAAGGATCTCGAGTCGGCTTCCTCTTTCAGGAGTTATACTTCCTGTCGGAGGGACTCGACCCGGATTTTGGCTTTCGCCAAGTTGCAAGATAAATACGAAATTAACTTGGATAGTTCATACACAGAATAACCTCTTACCGTTATTTGATCGTTCTCCGTGATTGTCAGCCTGCCGTCGTCTGGTTCCGATTCCGTTCCGGTGTTAACGTCTTCCGAAGCGGTTAAGGCGAGAAGATTTGATTACGGGGCCTCTTCTTCTTCTTCTTCGGAGGAAGATTCATCCCCCGTGGCTTGGAGAGCCTTCTTTCTTCGTGTCTTCTTTGACTCCTTCAGATTGGGGCACTCTGATTTGTAATGTCCCTTCTTGTTGCATTCGTAGCAGGTGACATTAGTTTTGCTCTTTGAAGGTTCAGCTGGATCTTCCTTTCTTTGGCTTGCTTTTTTCTTGTTTGTTTGGTGCTTCAGCTCCTTGTAGTAGTCCCGAGCTTGCCGAACCAACTTGGGTCGATCTCCTTCACTGTCTTCAGAGTCTGAGTCTGAGTCTGAGTCAGACTTGGGTGCTGGTTGAGGTTTCTTCTTGGGAACTTTTCCTTGGGATTTACCTACAAAAAATGTAATACTTTTCTCGACCAATGTGGAGTTAGTCTGTTCATACAATTCTAATTCTGAGAAAAGTTCATCTAACTTAATTTTGGAGAGATCCATGGAAACCTTGTAAGCATCTACCATAGATGCCCACAGTGTGTTCCTTGGGAATGCGTTTAGGGTATACCTGATTAGGTCACGGTTCTCTACCTTGTGACCTATCGTATGCAGCCCATTCATTAGCTCCTGGATTTTGGCGTGGAGCTGTGCTGCTGATTCTCCTTCATTCATTTTTGATCGTGTAGAGTCTGTTCAGCAACAGATCTCTTTTGCTGATCCTGGTGACGGAGGTACCTTCGTGCAGCTCAATCAGCTTGTTCCAGAGTTCTTTGGCGTTGTTGAAAGGTCCCACCTGATTCAGCTCTTCCTTGGTCAATCCGCATTGCAACGTCTGGGTTGCCTTTGCATCAACCTCGATCTTCTTTTTCAACGAGGCGTCCCATTCAGAATAGTGTTGTGTCACTCCTTCTGCATTCTTGGGAATCTCCAAGCTAGATTGGATAATTATCCACATGTCCACTTGAGTTTTCAGGTGGACTTCCATCCTGCTTCTCCAGTAGGAGAAATCTTCTCCACTGAAAAGCGGTGGTCTGGCTATGCTAAATCCTTCTTGCATGGCCATTAATATTTTCTAAAAAATAAAAACAAAGAAAACTTGTTCCAAGACTTGGTCTTGGATTAGTAGTGCGGAAGAAATTAAAAGTAATGAAAAAAATGATCGAGTGGTGTTGCACCAACCTCGATTAATGAGAAAGATTCAAAAAATTTAAATAATTCCATAAATCTGAAAAAAAACTCTCAAATTGGTGGTTGCACCAAATTTGAGCCACCCGCTCTGATACCACTTGTTGGATCGTAGAGAATCGATAGGGGGGGTGAATATCGATATCAAATTTTTTGGAAAACTAGAGAAGATACGCAGCGGAAAATAATAGAACAAACGCGAATACATGTTGGTTTTACTTGGTTCGGAGTCGCGGTCGGCTCCTACTCCAAGGCCCACGGTCCTTGACCGTTTACTTTGGGCAATTCTATAGTCGCAAAAGGAATTTTACAAATCGAGTACAGAAATATAATTGGAATTTAAATTGCAACACTTTTCGTAAATTAATATTACCGATGCCCGAGGTGGATCGAAGTTCGGAGTAGAGGGTCATCGTCGGCGCATGAATCTCGAAGTTGGAGCTCGTCGGAGCGTAACGCTTGAACGAAAGTGTTTGGAGCATTTATGAGCAATTTTCTTGAAGCCTTGGGGGTGAACCCCCTTTTATAGCACCCATCGGGGCGCCTGTGTCGATGAGGGTGCCTACACGTGGCCTCTCCTGCTCGATCTCTTATCCACAGGCTCGGTCAGCGCTTATCCTCTCCAAGGGGCACCTGAGCTGATGGGGGCGCCCATATGGTCCCGGGCGCCTGAGCTGGCTTGATTCAGAGACTTCGTGGCAGTTTGCTTTATTGCTTCGGTTTAGCCTTCCACTGGGGCACCCGTGTCCATCCGGGCGCCTAGCCCCAGTGAGGCACCTCACTCCATTGAGGCGCCTCAGCTGCAGAAATTCATTCCTTCAATCCCTGCAACCAAGGTTAGTTCCAAAACAAAAAGAAGTAAACATGTTAGTCATTATTTACAGCCAAAGCTGTCTTGGTTCTGACTTTGGGTCTCCCAAATGGAACCCTAGGTCGAACCGACGCCTACTATTCCCTCGCACAGGGAACGCGTCCTCACCTACTCCTCTCAGGAGAGTTTACCTTTTGCCAAACGACTCCTCCGGTTGGACTTTTGCCCAATCCACCTGATCAGGTTTTCGTGCCCAGTCCGCGACCAAGACTTCTTGCCCAACTTTCGGTCAGGTCTTCGGTGCCCAGCCCTTCGCCAGGACTTCTTGCCCAGTTCTAGACCAGGACTTCTTTGCCCAACTTCCGATCAGGTCTTCTTGCCCAGTCCTTGACCAGGACTTCTTGCCCAGCCCTTTGCCAGGACTTCTTGCCTAGTGTACCTAGGACTTTTCCTACACACTTAGTAAGCTTGTTAGATCACATTTACATCTTAACTTCTGAACCCTTTGTCATTATCAAAACACAGGTTTGTCTTAGGTGCTTCCTGCACCAACACTTATATTTTTCAAAAATTATATAAAATCTTTCAAAATTATTCACAGTTTTCAAAAATTAATAATATTTTTCAAAAGTACTTATGTTTTTCAAAAATTAATAATATTTTTTAAAAGTACTTATGTTTTTCAAAAATTGATAATATTCTTCAAAAAGTACTTATGCTTTTCAAAAATATATAATATTTCTCAAAAGTACTAATATTTTTTCAAAAATATAAAAGATTTGCAAAGTACATATTCTTCGAAGTACAGATTATCAATATACACACTTTCCAAAGAAAAAATCTTTCAAAGTATAAGTTTTTGCACAATATTTTTCAAAGTACTCTTTTAAAGTACAAACATTTCTAAGTGAAAATTTTTTGAGGTCAAAACGTTTGCTGAATGATTTAGATATTGTTTTTGCACAATACTTTTCAAAGTGTAATTTTTTTTTGTGCAAGTTAAGTAAAATTAATTTTCTATTGGTACAAATGTATTTTTAACTAGCTCGTTGTTGTCAAAGATTGATGCAAAGTGTTCCGAAAGGAATTTTTTTTCATTGATGGTGCAAATATTTTTGTCGTGTTTTTTGATGTATGACAAAGGGGGAGAGTGAGAGCTTAAGTTAGAAATTTTTTTTTCTTCTTCTCAATGGATCAATGAAAATCAAAATGTCTTTTTCAAAAAAGGGGGAGAGTGAGCTTATGTTAGAATTTTCTCCCAAAGAATCAAAATATATTTTCAAAGCTTAGATTGTTTTTTTTTACATTTTATCATAAGATTGTTTGATCGAGAGAATACGATAGAGGGGGGTGAATATCGTAAAACGTTTCGGATTCGAAAAGAGAATAGGCAGCGGAAAATTAAAACACAACGCAAAAACGCAAGCGGTTTTACTTGGTTCGGAGTCGCGGTCGACTCCTACTCCAAGGCCCACGGTCGTTGACCGTTTACTGCGGGCAATTCTATATGAACGCAAAATGTTACAAAAGATATTACAGTTGTAGTGCAGTAAATGAAATGTAGTGCAGTAAATGAAATTGACTTCTTTGATTACCGACGCTCGGTGTGGATCATACATTCGAACAGAGGGTCGTCGTCGGCGCTTGAATCTTGAGATGGAAGGTTTCCGGAGTAGCGCGCTTGAGTCGAAGAGCGTAGAAGCGTTAGCAAGTTGTGTCTCAAAGCCTTGGGGGTCGAGGGCTATTTATAGCAGTCCTGGGGGTGCCCTGGACGCTGCGGGTGCCCTCTACGTGGCCTTCGATCCGTAACAATCTCGGTCAGCCCTTATCCCACTCGAGTAGGGCTGAGGCTTGACTGTGGGGGCGCCCGGGACGTTGGGGGCACCCCGGTTGACTTGGTCTGTTGGCTTCTCGGCCGGTTCACTTCGTTGGCTTGAACCCAAGGCGCCCTGGGCACTGGGGGTGCCCGGGACACAAGAGGCGCCCTGGCCCAGTACGCCTTTGAAGCGCTTTTTTGTTTACTGCTTTGCCTTGACCTTGGGGGCGCCCGGGACCTCCAGGGTGCCCTACCCAGCTGCTGCCTCTCTCCTTTGAGGCGTTCTGAGCTGCAGAGACTCGTTCCTTTGGTCCTGCATCCAGGGTTAGTTGCAAATACAATAAAACAAGAATATGTTATGATTATATAGCCTTAGCTGTCTTGGTTCTGACTTTGAGTCTCCAAAATGGAACCCTAGGTCGAACCGACGCCTACTGTTCCCTCGACGGGGAACGCGTCCTCACCTACTCCTCTCAGGAGAGTTTACCTATTGCCAACCGGCTTCTCCGGTTGGACTTTTGCCTAGCAGTCCTTCGCTAGGGCTTAGGTACCAAGCTGTCCTTCGCCCGGTGCCTAGCAGTCCTTCGCTAGGTCTTTGGTACCAAGCAGTTCTTCGCCCGGTGCCTAGCAGTCCTTCGCTAGGGCTTTGTATCCTGGCATTCCTTCGCCAGGTGCCTAGCAATCCTTTGCTAGGGCTTTGTATCCTGGCAGTCCTTCGCTAGGTGCCTAGCAGTCCTTCGCTAGGGCTTTGTATCCTGGCAGTCCTTCGCTAGGTGCCTAGCAGCCCTTCGCTAGGACTTTGTTTCCTGGCAGTCCTTTGCCAGGTGCCTAGCAGCACTTCGCTAGGACTTTGTTTCCTGGCAGTCCTTCGCCAGGTGCCTAGCAGCACTTCGCTAAGACTTTGTTTCCTGGCAGTCCCTCGCCAGGTGCCTAGCAGCCCTTCGCTAGGACTTCTTTCTGCACACTCAAGTAACTTTATTAGATCACAAATAAACTTAACTTTGAATCCTTTGCCAATATCAAAACAAGGTTCGATATGGTGCTCCTGCACCAACAATCTCCCCCTTTTTGATTTATGGCAACACAATTCAAAGTTAAGTTAAAAACTTATAATAGTTAAGAACATAAGGTAAACAATGAAGTATAACTGTTTATGAACAGAATAAATGTAGAGTTGAAAAAAAAATTCTTTATTTCTCATACTCCCCCTAAAACCTTGAATACTTGTGTTATAAAACACTTAAAACACTTAACTTTGACTTTTCCTCCCCCTTTGACATTTATCAAAAACATGCATGGGCGAACAAGGTTTCTAATAGGGAGTTTTACTAAAATAAATTCAAGTCATGGATTTAACAATTTCCCAAAAACATAGTTGTCAAGAAAAAATTTAATTAATGGATTTCATAAATTTTTTTTAAAAAATGATGTTCTAAGTAATGGATGTTTTGAACATGCATGAAGCTCCCTCTTTACGTGACAACTCTTCTCCTTATATTTTAAGATATTTAAAAAACTTCAAAAACATAATTTTCAAGAAAAAAACTTAACAGTAGCTTACTTAGCCAACATTTTGAAAACAACTTTCCTTTAAAAAATTTCAACTTTTGCACACATAGAAAAATTTCTTTGGAAGATATTTTGTGCATTTAAAACTATTTTGAAAAAAAAATCTTTAAATGGACAAGTTTTTGCCAAAACAAAGATTTGTTTACTAAGAAATCTTTACTTAGAAATATTTGCCCAAAAATTTCCAAAGGTTTTGCTCAGATAAACTTTGTTTACTAAGGAATATTTTACTTAGGAAAAAAACATGCACTTAAAAAATGTTGAAACACTTAGAAATACTTAGAAATTTTTGAAGCACTTTTTGAAAAAGAGATAAAAATTATAAAAAATTTCCTTTCTCTCCCCCTTAATGTGAAGTTCTTCTCCTTAGACCATTTCTAAGATAAACTTTCTTTGAAAAGTGGAAAAAGTTTAAGGAAGAATTTAATTTCTAATTTCACACTTTTTCTACTCTCCTCCTTGGATATATATCAATAAAGAAATATATTTTGAAATAAGTTTTAAGAAAAAATTTGTGTATCAGAGCCTATGAGTTTTGAAAACATAAAAATATTTAGTATAATTCTTGAAAGCATAGCAAAAGCTTAAATTGCACCAACAAAACTCCACTTTGAAAAGTATTGTACAATTTGAACAACTATTTTTGTATTTGTAGGCAAGTCTTTAGAAGATTGACACACTTAGAATACTGTTGCCTTGAAGAGTATTAGTACTTTTTGAAAACAATATATTTTGAAAAATAGTAGTACTTTTGAAAGATGTTATGCATATTTTGAAAAATATAAGTACTTTTGAAAGATAATATTGAAACATTTAATTTTATTTTGAAAATATAATACTTGATTTGGTTTCTTTTCCAGTCTGACACAATCTTATGAAACCTTGTTAACTACAAGGGCATTTCCCTAAGTGTCCTGGAAATTCTCAAAACTCAAGCAAATATTATTTCAAAAGGTATTTCAAAAATGATTTTATAAGCCACAAAACATTTTAAAATAATAATATTTTGTAAGACAAATTACTTATGTTTACGACACAATTTTGAAAATATAGTGTATGGAAACATATTATTTAGAAATGTTTAATAACTCTTTTAATTTGACCTCCCCCTAAACTTGACATAGTCCTTGGAAGCTTGTTGACCACAAGTATTTTTCCTCTGAGTTCTTAGGGTTCAGTTCAAATCAAAAGAATTATTTAATAATTCCAAAGATAATTGCCAAAGAAAATGCTTGTTAGAAATAATTTCTTTTGGTTTAGACTCCCCCTAAATTTGATACATCCTCGGAGTCCTTGTAGATCATTAAGTGGACCTCCTTTGTGTCTTTTGGGTTTATCAAAAAAAAACAATTTTGACTAACCCTCTGAGTATGATAAGGAGATAATTTTTTTTTTTTGAAAACACAATTTGGAATGATAATAATTCTTCAAAGAGATAGTAATATACCAAGGTTTTTGAGTCAAATTTTAAAAACCTTATTTTGAGATGATGATAAGTTTTAAAGCATAAAGTTTTTGAAAACTCTGAATTTTTTGAAAAATATTTAAAAAAATAACTCCCCTTGTATCCGACTCGTCTGACTTTGTCTAAGTGCTTGAAGGGTCTTCCGTATTGACTAGGTTTGACTATGTTGACTTGGTTTTACCAATAATTGACTCAATCAAGTCCTAGATCTTAGTATTGATTCAATCAAGACTTAGTTTGATTATGTTTGACCAATCAAATAACTAAATCAAACAAACCCTAAATTCTATTTAAAATGAGTCTATTGTGATATTTAACATGAAATTCAATATTTTGAAAAAAAATGTTAGAGATGAAAAAGTGGGGTATAGTAAACTAAATTAGTTTGCAAAAAAATAGTGATAATTTTGAATAACTTTTGAAATCACTTTGAGTTTTATTTAAAAGGATAGTGACATATATTCTTAGGTCCTAGATATCTCACCCAGTTCTACGTGATCAAATATGTTAACCTTATGGGTTTTGTGAGATAACCATTTTAATTTAAAAAAATGGTTAAGTTTATTAATTTTGAAAACATTTGTTATGAATCTAAGATTTACTTAAAATTTGTGTTAGATTCAAATCTGACAATAGTAAAGTGAATTTGATTTTCTATAATTGGCTTCTAGGTCTTGGCGAGGCATTAAGTCTTCTTTAGCCGTAGCCTTATTGGATCATCAACCCTTTTCTTGACAAAGCCTTTTATAGAAAATTCATCTTCAAGTTACTCCTTGAAAGATTTTGGTCTAACTAGTTTGGGTCTTGGATCGGTAGCTTTGGCTAGTTTCACCAGTCTAAAGAGACCAAGTAGTGTACACTTGACCTTATTAGAAAAGGCTTCCCTAACGTACTATCATCTCACCGCCTCCCAATACTAGGTTTTCAAGTTTTAAGTAACTCTCTAGTCCTTAAACTAATCAATCCTAATTCTAAGTAAAAAAAACATAAGCGAGAAAAGTAATCATCTAAGTCACGTCATAATCGTAATAATATTCTGGATTTTCAAAATCAGCAATATTATGAATTAAATTTTCATATGAATTAAAGTTACCCATCTTTCTTTTGCTTGACTGTTTTCTCGGCATTTTGTAGTGGTCGCGAGCCATTCGGACTTGCTTCCGATGATCCCCTTCTTTGTCGTCAGATTCTGAGTCTGAGTCGGACTCCGGTACTGGTTGAGGCCTCTTTTGCAGTTTTCTTGAAGTTTTCCCTGAAATAGAATTTACACCTCCCTCGACCATCACAGTATCTGTTTGATTATTTAATTCAAATTTTGAAAAGAATTTAAAATCAATTACCGTCTCAGTCAATTCGTCTTCTAAATCTGGCTTGTATTCGCAGTTAGGTATGGATTTTTTCTCATCTTCTGATCCGGAGTCACTTTTGAAGTCGTGTGCTAACTCTCCTAAGATCTCAATATCGGAGCTCTCTTCGTGTAGATTGATCAGCTTCTCCCACATCTCTTTAGCACAGTTGAAGGATCCAACCTGCTTCAATTCTTCATTGGTTAGGCCACATTATAGTATTGCAGTCGCCTTTGCATCTGCCTCGATCTTCATCAGAGTTGGTTCGTCCAATTTATCCCAGGCGATCGACATTCCATCTTCTGTAGGTATGGTAAATCCCGTTTGGATTATCATCCATAGATCTAGATGGGCCTTTAGGTGGGATTCCATTAGACCCTTCCAAGATACGAAGTTCTCGCCAAAGAATAGAGGCGGACGAACACTGTTCCATTCTTGATTGGCCATTAAGGATAAATCTTGTACACACAAAAAAATAGAAATGTACCAAGACTTGGTCTTGGATTAGTAGTGTGGGAGAAGAAAAAAAAAAGCCCAAAAAATATTGCACGAATTTCGAGGCAGAATAATAATAAAATAATAATAAAAAGTTTGAGACAAATTTTTGAAAATGTTACTTTTGTCAATTCTGAAAAGAAATAAGCATTCAAAGTTGAAAATTTTTCTCGAATTAAAGTAACACGTATTTCGAGAAAAATATTAAAATAATGATAAAAAAAAGTTTATGATAAATTTTCAAAAATTGATCATTTTATCAATTTCAATGAATGGTGAAAAAATAAAAATTCAAAATTAAAAAAGACGTAAGGATATTTTAAATCCACCCACAGATATTATTTATTTGAAAATAAAAAGCAAAAAAGATCGAGTGGTGTTGCACCAAACTCGATTAACAAGAAAGATAAAAAAAATAAAATAATTTTGAAAATCCGAAAAACTCTCAAATTGGTGGTTGCACCAAATTTGAGCTTCCCCGCTCTGATACCACTTGTTGGATCGAGAGAATACGATAGAGGGGGGTGATTATCGTAAAATGTTTCGGATTCGAAAAGAGAATAGGCAGCGGAAAATTAAAACATAACGCAAAAACGCAAGCGGTTTTACTTGGTTCGGAGTCGCGGTCGGCTCCTACTCCAAGGCTCACGGTCGTTGACCGTTTATTGTGGGCAATTCTATATGAACGCAAAATGTTACAAAAGATATTACAGTTGTAGTGCAGTAAATGAAATGTAGTGCATTAAATGAAATTGACTTCTTCGTTTACCAACGCCCGGTGTGGATCGTACTTTCGAGCAGAGGGTCGTCGTCGGCGCTTGAATCTTGAGACAGAAGGTTTCCGGAGCAGCGCGCTTGAGTCGAAGAGCGTAGAAGCGTTAGCAAGTTGTGTCTCAAAGCCTTGGGGGTCGAGGGCTATTTATAGCAGTCCTGGGGGCGCCTTGGACGTTGGGGGCACCCTCTACGTGGCCTTCGATCCGCAACAATCTTGGTCAGCCCTTATCCCACTCGAGTAGGGCTGAGGCTTGACTGTGGGGGCGCCCGGGACGCTGGGGGCGCCCGGGACACAGGGGGCGCCCTGGCCCAGTAAGCCATTGAAGCGCTTTTTTGTTTACTGCTTTGCCTTGACCTTGGAGGCGCCCGGGACCTCCGGGGCGCCCTACCCAGCTGCTGTCTCTCTCCTTTGAGGCGTTCTGAGCTGCAGAGACTAGTTCCTTTGGTCCTGCATCCAGGGTTAGTTGCAAATACAATAAAACAAGAATATGTTATGATTATACAGCCTTAGCTGTCTTGGTTCTGACTTTGAGTCTCCAAAATGGAACCCTAGGTCGAACCGACGCCTACTGTTCCCTCGACGGGAAACGCGTCCTCACCTACTCCTCTTAGGAGAGTTTACCTTTTGCCAACCGACTTCTCCGGTTGGACTTTTGCCTAGCAGTCCTTCGCTAGGGCTTAGGTACCAAGCTGACCTTCGCCCGGTGCCTAGCAGTCCTTTGCTAGGTCTTCGGTACCAAGAAGTCCTTCGCTCGGTACCTAGCAGTCCTTCGCTAGGGCTTTGTATCCTGGCATTCCTTCGCCAGATGCCTAGCAGTCCTTTGCTAGGGCTTTGAATCCTGGCAGTCCTTCGCCAGGTGCCTAGCAGTCCTTCACTAGGGCTTTGTATCCTGGCAGTCCTTCGCCAGGTGCCTAGCAGCCCTTCGCTAGGACTTTGTTTCTTGACAGTCCTTCGCTAGGTGCCTAGCAGCCCTTCGCTAGGACTTTGTTTCCTGGAAGTCCTTCGCCAGGTGCATAGCAGCCCTTCACTAGGACTTCTTTCTGCACACTCAAGTAACTTTATTAGATCATAAATAAACTTAACTTTGAATCCTTTGCCAATATCAAAACAAGGATCGATATGGTGCTTCCTGCACCAACAAAGATTTATATCTTAGCCCCTTCAGCCAATCTAACTTAAGATATTGTCAAACATCAAAAAGGGAGAGATTGTTGCTGCAAGATGTATCAGTGATGTCCTCCTCTAATTGTTTCAATGTTTGACAATATGCTTAAGTCAGTGATACATTGAACAATGGAAGGGTGAGTCATGAGAGCAGTAACAAGGTGAAGAAAAGTCCTAGTTAACCTAGGCACTAAGTCCTGGTTCTAAGAATTGGACACTAAGACCTGGTGAGTGAAGCTGGGCACTAAGACCTGGTGAGTGAAGCTGGGCACTAAGACCTGGTGAGTGAAGCTGGGCACTAAGTCATGGTTCGTGCAATTAGGCACTAAGTCCTGGCCGAGGGCTGGGCACCTAAGACCTGACCGAGGGTTGGGCACGAAGACCTGGTATAAGGAATTGGGCACTAAGTCCTGGCCGAGGGCTGGGCATCGAAGACCTGGTTTGAGGAATTGGGCACTAAGTCCTGGCCGAGGGTTGGGCACCGAAGACCTGGTTCGAGGAATTGGGCACTAAGTCCTAGCCGAGGGCTGGGCACTGAAGTCCTAGACCTAGGGTTTGGGCACGAAGTCTGTTGGATCGAGAAAACCGATAGAGGGGGGGTGAATATCGAAAATCGTTCGGACTTTCGTAAAGAGCACGTACGCAGCGGAAATAAAGACAAAAATAATCGCAGCACAAAGACACAGTCGATTTACTTGGTTCGGAGCCTGTGTCGACTCCTACTCCAAGGCCCACGGTCGTTGACCGTTTACTTTGGGCAATTCTATATAAGCGCAAAATCAGTTTACAAGAATAGATTTACAAGTATAGCACTATAAAAATAAAAGGAACTCTTCTTTTACCGACGTCCGGTTGTAGGTTGACTTTCCGGAGCAGCAGGACGTCGTCGGCTCGAGTTGGGCAGTTTCTAGAGCAAGGTGTGAGCACAGAAGAGCGTGGAAGCGTTGAGCGAATTGTTGTTTGAACCCTGGGGTCAAGGGCCTTTTATGTAGGGCCTGGGGGCGCCCGGGACGTCGGGGGCGCCCCCCACGTGGCTCCTGATCCGCAGAGCTCTCGGTCGCGTCTGATCCTCTGGATCCGATTTGACCGGGGCGCCCGGAGCGCTCGGGGCGCCCGCATTGACCACTCAACGCCTTATCTTCTCGGCTTCGCAGGTGCGCGGGTTCGGGTTGCGCATGGGGGCGCCCGCAGCGCAGGGGGCGCCCGGGAGTAGCGCGGGTGCCCGGGAGAACGGGGGCGCCCAGCCCAGCATGTATTCGGCCCAACTTTGACTTTACTTGTTTTGTATGCACCTTGGGGGCGCCCGGGACACTCCAGGCGCCCTACTCAGCTACTACCTCACTCCTTTGAGGCTATCTGAGCTGCAGACACTCCTTCCTTTGGTCCTGCATCCAGGGTTAGTCCAAAACACAATAAAGTAATAAAATATTTGATTATACAGCCTTAGCTGTCTTGGTTCTGACTTTGGTCTCCAAAATGGAGCCCTAGGTCGAACCGACGCCTACTGTTCCCTCGACGGGGAACGCGTCCTCACCTACTCCTCTCGGGAGAGTTTACCTGATGCCAACCGTTCCTCTGGTTGGACTTTTGCCTGACAGTCCTTTGTCAGGTCTTGGATGCCGAGCTGTCCTTCGCCCGGAGCCTAGCATTCCTTCGCTAGGGCTTGGATACTGGCTGTCCTTCGCCAGTTGCCTAGCAGTCCTTCGCTAGGGCTTCAGTCCCAGGCTGTCCTTCGCCTGGAGCCTAGCAGTCCTTCGCTAGGGCTTGATACTGGCAGTCCTTCGCCAGTTGCCTAGCAAACCTTCGCTAGGGCTTTCTTTCCTGGCATTCCTTTGGCAGTGCCTAGCAGTCCTTCGCTAGGGCTTTTCCTGCACACTTGATTAACTTGTTAGAAAATAAGAAGGACTTAACTTTTGAGCTATGTTGCCATTATCAAAACACAAGTTTGACTTAGGTGCATTCTGCACCAACAATCTCCCCCTTTTTGATTTATGGCAACCCTAGTTCAAAAAGTTAAGTTTAAGCAAAACATGAAAAAAGTTTTAACTTTTGTTCCCTCCCCCTGGAAGGAATCTCCCCTTAGTTTTTTTTTCAAAAATTCGTGGGGTTAAACGAACTTTACTTATACTTGAAAACTTTTTGAAAATATTAGCATAAGTAACAATTTCAGTTTTAATATAGTTTTGAAAAACTTAAGTTGTAGAGTACTTAAAAAAATTTTGAAAGTTTGAGTAAGACTCTTTTGAGAAGCTAGAGTACATAGCGCAACATTTTAAAGGCTTGAGTAAGAATCTTTTGAAAAGCTAGAGTACTTAGCAACATTAAAAACTTTTAAGGAATTTTGAAACTAGAGTACTTTAGGCAAAGTTTTGAAAGCTTTAAGAACTTAAATACTTCTTCAAAATTTTGAAAGCTTTAAGAACTTTTGAAACTGTAGTACTTAGGCAAAATTTTGAAAGTTTTAAGACTTTTGAAACTGTAGTACTTAGGGAAAATTTTGAAAGTTTTAAGAACTTTTGAAACTGTAGTACTTAGGCAAAATTTTGAAAGCTTTAAGAACTTAAGTACTTCTTCAAAAAGTTTAAGCTTTTGAATAGAGAAATTTTGATAGCTTAAGTAAAAATTTTGAAAGACTTGAATATTTAGCAAAATTTTGAAAGCTTAAGTATTTTTCAAAAAATAAAGAAAAAACTTTTGAATGCTTTTTGAATAAAGGAATGCTTTTTGAATAAAGGATAGAGTTAAGAAAATTAAATTTTGAAAATTTTTCCTCTCTCCTTTCCTATCTCTCCCCCTTTGCCATATATCAAAACAAATAAATATAGCAGAGATAATGGAAATAAGTAAGATTTTGCTGTACTGAACCAAATCATAATTAAACTTAACTAAATCAATCAATTTTCTTTGTAGGGACCTGTCTAACCCAATTAGCTACTTACTAACTGTTATGAACAGTAGTTTTTGCTAGGGTTAGTCAAGTTAAGTGTTTCTGTTCAAGTTAGATTTTCTAAACTTGACACTTAACTTGATTGCTGTATGAGTTGAATTTAGTGCCCCAATTACTGCAGATGCACTGACTTAAAGCATCTTGAATTAAGGCAAAGACCTAAGCATCTCAACCCTTTCTAGGTTATCACTCAAAAAGTACCCTAAGGTGCTTGTGAGATGCTGACTTCTAAGTCTATAGGTGCATGCAGTTCTAAGGTTAGGGCCTATGCTAAGTCCATTTTCGAAAAACCCTAGTTTTTGAAGGGGGTAGTTTTTAAAAGAATAAAACTAAGTCGAAAATGAAAACTGATTTTGAAATTAAGTAAGACAGTTTTTCAAAGATTAAGAAAATTTTAAAACCAATTTTAAATCAAATAAAAAATAATCTATTCTACAAAGCACAATCCTAACTGAAAAGAGAACAAGTACTCATAACCTTGTCAACAGAAAATAGAGCAGGTAATCATGGTTCAAATACAGTCAAACAGTCAAACTCAAGTCAACCCTACTGAGTAGGGGACGTCAGATAGCTAATAGTACAATGCAATCAGATCTAAGATGAGGGACCGGGATGATCAGACGGGTCAGGCTGCCATGCATCAAATCGTGCCATCATCTCTAGATACTGTGCATCTCTGGCCTCCCGCTCAGCTCTAAGGGTGCTCATATACTCGGTGTAGTAGCCCCGATTTGTCTCTAAGTCTTCGGCGTGATTGGCTTCGATTTCCTCTCGGAGGCTTTAGATCTGTGTTTCCATACGGGTCACTCTCTCGTAGAGTGTCGGTGGAGCGGGCTCGTCGATGTGTGCTCGGGCTGCTGCAGCTACGTCTCCAATGTCGACTTCGACCTCCTCGTCTGAGTCGACTGGTGCTCCGGCCTGCTGTCATCTCCAACTAAGAACCCCGGTAGCCGACACCTCTAGACCCGCTAAGGAAAAGTTCCTAAATCCTATTTCGTCAAAGTCGGTCATAGCGGTAATTTCACCAACGGTAATGTCCCGACCGTGGTGATGAAGGAGGGATGTGATGATGTGGCAATATGGTGTGCGCACTCGTCCCTGGGTCGTGACTCTGGACGCATGCAGAATGGTATGAAACATATGAAGTCCAATGTCTAGGTCAAGGTGATGGACTAGGGCATAAAGTAGGAAAGCATGAAAGGGTCGCATAGTCCCTAGGTCTCTGGTGGAGAGTGGTAGGATACAACGGACCAGAACTCTATACAAGGCATAGTTCTGGGCCTGAAGTTCAACAGCTAGGAAGCGTCTATTTGCTGGGAGGTCTGCCCTATAGAAATAGGAGTGAATGGTATCTAAGGTAATCTCTGAGTAGGGAGGATCAAATGGGGGGTTCCTAGGAGGATAACAACAGAATGTGGACTGAGAGGGTCGCAGTCCTAGGTAACGGTTCAACAAATTCGGAGTTATAGTTAAAGGAATTCCTTGGACAGTGGTTTGAAATATAAGATTATCTTGTCGAATTATATTATTGTAAAATTCTGCGCATAAAGATTCGTTAATGGTATGCGTGCAGAAGACAAGATTATCCAATTGATAGAAGTTGATGATGTTCATGGCGACGGGGTATGATTGGGTAAAAAAGTGCCTATTGAGATAACTCGTTTTAATAGGCTTGTAGATTGTTTGTGCAAACCTATTACATAACTCTAGATTAGGAAATCTAGGGTCGGGACTAGGTTGGGCACCGGGGTTGGCCGGGTTTGGTCGGCGTCTTCAAGGTTAAGAAAGTTAAAGAAATAAAGATATTGCATGAAATAACTTTAAATGCAATAAAGACAATTAATAATCATACCGGACGGCTCGGGGAGGCATGATTGAGGAGGAGGACTTGCAAGGTCTTCTTGAGAAGTAAGAAGTGGGGAAGAAGATTGATTTTTGGTGTGGAGAATGAAGGAGTTTCGGGTGCCTTTTATAGGCAAACCCATGGGGGCGCCTGGGAGCTTCCGGGCACCCGGGTCAGCAGCTGCTGCCAAAGGCAGCAGCTTTTGGCTGCTGGGGGCGCCCGGCACAGCCCGGGCGCCCTCAACAGAGAGCTTTGCAGCTTTTGCTGCGTTGGAGTTGATGGGGGCGCCCGCGTGGTTCCGGGCGCCCTGGTTAAAAAGCAAAATCAGCTTTTTGGTCTCGGGGAACGAAAACGCAAGGGGGGGGGGGGCGCCCGCGTGGTTCCGGGCGCCCGGAATAGGGTTGGTAAAGACAAACTTTTGTCTTGTCATCATCTTGACCATGGTTTAATTTGTTTGACCATGGTTGGAATTGTTTTGACTGTTTTGGCTCTAGTTTGACTGTTTTGACCATGGTTTGACTATATTAATCATGGTTTGACTATATTAATCATGGTTTGACCATGATTTTGACAAATATAAGAATATCTCATCATATAGATGAAAGAATTTCAATTTTAGTCTTAATCCTGCTGTCTTTCCCAGTCTAGGGTTTTCAATCACGTTAGCCTTATGGTTTTCGTGAGACAGGTTTTGATGGTTAAAAGTTATTTTGAAAAGTTTGATTAATTTTGAAAACAATTAAATTTTTTAAAAACTTAATTAATTTTGAAGACAATTAACTTTAACAAAAATGTTCAAATCTACAAATAACTGAAGTTTTGTGTTAGATTAGAATTTGACAAAAATTAATTTGAATTTGAAATTCAAAAATTGGCTTCTAGGTCTTGGCGAGGCACTAGACCTTCTTTGGTCGTAGCCTTATGGGATTATCCACCCTTTCCTTGACAAAGCCTTTTAATGAAGTTTCATTTTCAAAATTATTCTTTGAAAAATTTCTGGTCTAACTAGTTTGGGTTTTGGATCGTAGCTTCGGCTAGTTCCGCCAGTCTAAAGAGACCAAGTGGACTTGATCTTATTAGAATTGGTTTCCCTAACGTACTATCATCTCACCTCCACCCAATACTATGTTGTCAAGTTTCAGTTAAGTTTGTTCAGTCCGTAACTAACCATTCCTAAATCTAAGCATGGCAAATTGCAGGAATTTAAAATAAACAATCAAACAAGCAATTGCAATCAAGAATTAAAATTATTTATCTAATAATGAATATTGTTTTCAGTTTGGCTCCCCCTGGACTAAAGCCACGGTGATGGTTAGGCAAGATGTGAATCTTGTCCTTGGGGATCCAATACTGATTTGATCCAGTCGGTTTGTTCAGGCATAGTTTAGGTACCCATGCCTGAATTTTACCTCTGGACTGATTCAGTACAGCAAAGTAAGATCTTTGCCGAGATTTGGTTCTATAGCCCAATCCGGATCGATTTAGAACTGATTTCTGTCTTCCAAGGATCATGTCAAGACCCTTGGAACCAGATGTAAATCGTTCTAATGCTGATCTAAGATCCTTAACCTGAGTTTTCAGGGAGGAGTTTTCCTTTTCAAGTTTTTCAACTTGAGTAGGAGTTCCTTCCTGAACCTCCTCGGTTAAGGGTTTAGAGTCAGCTCCCTCTTTCAGGAGTTTTACTTCCTGTCGGAGGGACTCGACTCGGAGTTTGGCTTTTGCCAAATCTCGAGAAAGAAAAGAAATTAAATCACTTAATTGCGATCTATTAAAACCTGTTACCTTAATTTCTCCGTCTTCTGTGAAGGTCAGCTCGCCGTCCTCTTGTTCTGTTTCTGACTCTGTCTCGACTTTATCTGAAGCGGTCAGAGCTAGGAGATTGGACTGGGGTGCCTCTTCTTCTTCTTCTGAGGACGATTCGTCCCAGGTTGCTTGCAGTGCCTTCTTTCTTCTCGTCCTTTTTGTCTCCTTTAAGTTAGGGCACTCTGACTTGTAGTGGCCCTTTTTCTTGCACTCATAGCAGGTTACATTAGGCTTGTTCGCGGGTTCAGTTGGTTCGTCCTTTCTTCGGCCGGTTTTCCGTTTGTTGGTTCGGTTCTTCAGCTCCTTGTAGTAGCTTCGAGCGAGCCGGACCAGCTTAGTTTGATCTCCATCTTCTTCTTCTGAGTCTGAGTCAGAGTTAGACTCAGGTTCGGGTTCAGGCTTCTTCTTTGTTGTCCTTCCAGTTTTACCTGCAACGAAAGCAATACCTTTCTCAACCATATTGGTGTTAGTTTGTTCGTGCAGTTCTAGTTCGGAAAATAATTCGTCTAATTTTATTTTAGAAAGATCTCTAGAGACCTTGTATGCATCTACCATAGATGCCCACAAGGTACTTCTAGGGAAAGCGTTTAGGGCGTACCTTATTAGGTCACGGTTTTCAACCTTGTGACCTATTGTGTGAAGACCGTTCATTACCTCTTGGATTCGTGCGTGGAGCTGGGCTGCTGTTTCGTTGTCTGCCATCTTGATGGTGTAGAGTTTGTTTAGTAGCAGATCCCTCTTGCTGATGCGAGTATCTGAAGTCCCTTCGTGCAGCTCGATCAGTTTTGTCCACAGCTCTTTTGCACTGTTAAAGGGGCCCACGCGGTTCAGCTCCTCTTTCGTCAATCCGCATTGAAGAGTCTGAGTAGCTTTTGCGTCGGCTTCTATCTTGCGTTTTAGGGAGTTGTCCCATTCGGAGTAGTTCTGAGGAAGTCCATCAGCATTTCGGGGGATCTCCAGACCGGACTGAATAATGATCCACATGTCCACCTGAGTTTTCAGGTGGACCTCCATGCGGCTTTTCCAGTAGGAAAAGTCTTCTCCACTGAAGAGTGGAGGTCTGGCAGTGCTGAATCCCTCTTGCATGGCCATTTAGACTGAAACAGAAACTTAAAAGATTTTCCAAGACTAGGTCTTGGATTAGCAGTGCTGGATAAAATGAATAACAAGGGGTGTTGCACCAACCTTGCTTAACAAAAAAAATCGAATGAAATGTTTAACGAAAAATTCGTAAGAAAAAAGAAAAAAATAGAAAAATAAAATCCGAAAAAAATTTCAAACTGGTGGTTGCACCAGGTTTGAACTTCCCCGCTCTGATACCACTTGTTGGATCGAGAAAACCGATAGAGGGGGGGTGAATATCGGAAATCGTTCGGACTTTCGTAAAGAGCACGTACGCAGCGGAAATAAAGACAAAATAATCACAGCACAAAGACACAGTCGATTTACTTGGTTCGGAGCCTGTGTCGACTCCTACTCCAAGGCCCACGGTCGTTGACCGTTTACTTTGGGCAATTCTATATAAGCGCAAAATCAGTTTACAAGAATAGATTTACAAGTATAGCACTATCAAAATAAAAGGAACTCTTCTTTACCGACGTCCGGTTGTAGGTTGACTTTCCGAAGCAGCAGGACGTCTCGGCTCGAGTTGGGCAGTTTCTGGGCAAGCAAGGTGTGAGCACAGAAGAGCGTGGAAGCGTTAGCGAATTGTTATTTGAAGCCTGGGGTCGAGGGCCTTTATATAGGGCCTGGGGGCGCCCGGGACGTCGGGGGCACCCCCCACGTGGCCTCTGATCCGCAGAGCTCTCGGTCGCGTCTGATCCTCTGGATCCGATTTGACCGGGGCACCCGGAGCGCTCGCCGGGCGCTCGCCCCGCATTGACCAGTCAACGCCTTATCTTCTCGGCTTCGCAGGTGCGCGGGTTCGGGTTGCGCATGGGGGCGCCCGCAGCGCAGGGGGCGCCCGGAGCAGCGCGGGCGCCCGGGAGAACGGGGGCGCCCGGCCCAGCATGTATTCGGGCCAACTTTGACTTTACTTGTTTTGTATGCACCTTGGGGGCGCCCGGGACACTCCGGGCGCCCTACTCAGCTACTACCTCACTCCTTTGAGGCTATCTGAGCTGCAGACACTCCTTCCTTTGGTCCTGCATCCAGGGTTAGTCCAAAACACAATAAGTAATAAAATATTTGATTATACAGCCTTAGCTGTCTTGGTTCTGACTTTGGTCTCCAAAATGGAGCCCTAGGTCGAACCGACGCCTACTGTTCCCTCGACGGGGAACGCGTCCTCACCTACTCCTCTCGGGAGAGTTTACCTGATGCCAACCGTTCCTCTGGTTGGACTTTTGCCTGACGGTCCTTTGTCAGGTCTTGGATGCCGAGCTGTCCTTCGCCCGGAGCCTAGCATTCCTTCGCTAGGGCTTGGATACTGGCTGTCCTTCGCCAGTTGCCTAGCAGTCCTTCGCTAGGGCTTCAGTCCCAGGTGTCCTTCGCCT
>JAGFNQ010001900.1:0-28221 GCA_024364735.1 Boesenbergia rotunda | reverse complement strand
AAGAATTAACATTTATGAATAATCTTGAGTTAGCTTTGGCTAAATCGCCCAAGACTATTGATAAATGCGATCTTGTCCTACCTTTCCAACTATTGGAGTATGCCTATAGTTAGGCTCGATCCAATTGAGCTAACTAGTTACTCAATCTAATTGAGCTCAATCTAACCCAAGCGTGATAGGCGGGACCAAGGTTGTCCCTCCGCATCCCACCACGATTAAATGCATTGCTCTGCTTTGGCAGATTCAACAATCGCATATGATCGTGGTAGTGATGGGTATCAAGGCTCGTTAGGCATATACGAGTTGATTTCGATTTAGATCTAATCTAATCGATGATGTGCATCGTATTTAGGCATTTATTAAATCTAATTTAACCTAAATGTGTATTAGGTGCACATCAAGATGTGGTTCCCACATTATATGTGCATCACATACACTCATGTATATTCTATTCTATACTAACATGCATCACATACATATAAGCAAAAATAAAATATACAAGAAAATTAAAGTGTGATTAGTCATGGCCCTACTAAGATCTTCTCAAGCCAATGAGAAGATTCTTTGGTCAACCTAGGGTCTAGGCAGCAGCTTCTCCAAGCTCCTCCTTCCAGAACCCCATGTGTTGTCGGCTTGCTTCCCACGAGTCCGTCTTCTCCAGAATTTCCTTCATCTTCAATTTTGTACATTACAAAATTTATACTCGAGTTACATTCGAGTCTTAAACTAATTTTAACAGAAATAATAAATAAAAGGCCGACACGCAGGTCGCAATCACAATACAACACACACAACACAAATAACGGCACGCAGGCCGTAATATGAATTACATACATATTTTAATCTAATTAAAATAGGGTCTTGGGCCATGACCATCACACTACTGTATATAATTCAAAATTATGTATTTTACAGAAATTTATCTAATTTTTTCTATGTATTTTACGAATTTTATGAGTCACAACTCCACGGCGGTCCCGTTAAGCGGGTTTCGGGCACAATCACGTGACAAGGCCCTTTGCGGGGTTAGGGGCGGCGCCCCTACTCACGAAATTAATTTCGTGAGTGTCGTATCGCGATCTAACAGTTCCTAACCCGCTGTCCCAAAATCTATTTGGGCGAAACTTGCCGTTTCGGAGAAGTTTTTCTTGGTGGTCGAAGTGTACAAGTGCTTCGCACTCGTTGCTTCGCCTCTACGAGAAAAATACTCATAAAATCCTAAAAATTAGAAAAATTACAGAATCATAAACTACTCTAAATTTTGTATCCCATACAAAAAATAAATAAATACGTGCTTCGCACGTGGCTCTGATACCACTGTTGGGTTTTTCGGGCCGCGAAAACCGCCTTTTCGCGTCGCGAAAACCCCGAGAACCCAAAGCCATGGATCTCGTGCGAAGAAAAATTCCGAAACAAAAATCACGTATTCATTTCATGCTCAAAACTCGATCTACTCCTAGTTCTAAAGAGGGATAAACCATTTTACCTTTGGTGTGTGCCCCGATTAATCCCGCTCGTTCCTTTTGGATGTCGGATCTCTAGGACGTCAAGTGCCGTCCCTCTAGAAGTATCCACGTGAACAAAGTGGATGGAGGAAACCCTTTAGGTGTGCTAGCACCTTTCAAGGGTTCGGCCAAGAGGAGAAGAAGAAGAAGAGCACCAACACTTGGAGGAGGAAGAAGAGAAGACACTCTATCAGAAAAATGGAACAAAACCTTGTTTTGTTCTCTCATTGTGGCCGGCCACATAATGGCCATTAAGTGGCCGGCCATAATGGCCATTAAGTGGCCTGCCATAACCCCCTTTCAATTTGAATTCAAATTCAAATGGGGGGGGGGGGGTTACAACCTTTGGAGATGATGTGGAGCATCATCATTGGTCAAATACCAAGCCAAGTCATCACTTGGTCAAGTCAAGGTGAGGTGGCCTTTTGGTCAAGTCAAACTTGCCTTTTATGGACTTTCCATATTTAGTCAAGTCAAACATGACTCCATTTCTTCTCCCATGTCAAGTCTAACTTGAAGTGAAATCAAGTCAAGTCAAACTTGATTTGGATTTGGGTCAAGTCAAACTTGCCTTTTATGGACTTTCCATATTTAGTCAAGTCAAACTTGACTCCATTTCTTCTCCCATGTCAAGTCTAACTTGAAGTGGAACCAAGTCAAGTCAAACTTGATTTGGATTTGGGTCAAGTCAAACTTGCCTTTTATGGACTTTCCATATTTAGCCAAGTCAAACTTGACTTCATTTTTTTTTCTCCATCTATTTGTTCTTTGCGTGTGACCCTATAGGTTCTTGTAACGTTGGCAATGCTTCTAACCTCTTAGAAACATAAGCAATGAGCGGTATCTAGCAACACATCATTGCTACCCAAGTTACAAGAATGTTGAGATCCAACATCACCAATGTGACTACTAATTATGACTTTTATAATATGTGACAATGTCATTCTATCGTCGATATCTAGATTGATCTTCTATGAAGCATAGACCGTGTCATCCTCCAATCAATCTATGTGTCTTGAACTCCAAGTAGACTCACTATAATCAAATAAGCTCAATATCTCATATTGCCTTATTTGGGCATGGCCATGCACTTAGTGATCTCACTCTATCAAGACTATGATATCTCTCCCGTCATATAGGGGGGATAGATCCCATCTACATCACTCACATCCCTCCGCATAATTTGTTACATACCCAGTAATCGCCTTTATAGTCCACCCAGTTACGGGTGACGTTTGACGAAACCAAAGTACATAACTCCTTATAGGGAACTATGGTGACTTCAGGTCTAAGGACTAATAGTCATACTAATAGTCACATGAGAAAGTATATGACACTCATATAACGATCCATGATACTTTCTCATGGTGGGTCATTCAGTATACATTCTCCAATGCATACTCATGTGTCAACTTGATATCTCATATCCATGACTTGTGAGATCAAGTCATCGTGTTGACCTACATGCTAGTCTCTATGCATTAACATTGTCCCTGAATGTTAATACTTGACTAGGAATAATTAAGAGTAGTGTTCTCTATATCATCTCACTATCGATTCAACCAATCGATTGATATAGATATGAACCTACTACCAAGGACGTTATTACACTTAGTTATTTGGCACCAATACAAGTAAGTATAATAACCATAATCAAATGTCTTTATATATATGAAATATGATACAATGAGTCCATACAACAACAATCACATGATTGGCTCTAGGGCTCTCACTAACAGTTTTGCCATGCAGAATTCCAAAAAGGGATTTCTGCCAATGTCACATGGTGTGAGTCTTTCGAAGACTCAATGTCCCTCTTCTAAGGATGAGAGAGACCGTATGGATCAGATCCCTTATGCATCCGCTATAGGGTCTATCATGTACACCATGCTATGTACTCGTCCAGATGTTTCGTATGCTTTGAGCATGACGAGCAGGTACCAGTCAGATCCAGGTGAATGTCACTGGACAGCTGTCAAGAATATTCTTAAGTACTTACGAAGGACGAAAGAATATTTCTTGATATTTGGAGGCGATGAGGAGCTAGCTGTAAAGGGTTACAGTGACGCAAGCTTCCAAACAGACAGGGATGACTATAGATCGCAGTCAGGGTATGTATTTTGCCTGAATGGTGGCGCTGTGAGCTGGAAGAGTTCGAAGCAGGACACAGTCGCAGATTCTACAACAGAGGCCGAGTATATTGCCGTGTCAGAGGCGGCAAAAGAGGCTGTTTGGATCCGAAAGTTCATTACAGAGCTTGGTGTGGTTCCTAGCATAGCAGACCCGATAGACCTCTATTGTGACAACAATGGGGCTATTGCGCAGGCTAAGGAACCTCGCTCCCATCAACGGACCAAACACATACTACGGCGCTTCCATCTCATTCGAGAGATCATCGATAGAGGAGATGCGAGGATATGCAGAGTACACACTGATTCTAACATCGCAGATCCTTTGACCAAGGCTTTAGCACAAAAGAAGGATGATGGTCATACCAGGTCACTCGGTATTAGATACTACAGTGATTAGCACTAGTACTAGTGGGAGATTGTTAGTAGGAGCCCTAGAGCCAATTATATAATGATTGACTAGGGACATTTTGTATCATATTCTATTATTAATAAAGGCATGTTTGGTTATTATACTTACTTTGTATTTGTGCCAAATAACTAAGTATAATAATGTCCTTGGGTAGTAGGTTCTTATCTACATTATATCGATTGGTTGAATCGATAGTGAGATGATGTATAGAACACTACTCTAAACTATTCCTAGTCAAGTATTAATATTCAAGGGCAATATTAATACATGGAGACTAGCATGTAGGTCAACTGATGACTTGAGCTCACAAGTCATGGATATGTGATATCAACTTGACACATAGGTATACATTGGAGAATGTGTACTGAATGACCCGCCATGAGAAAGTTTCATAAATTGTCATATGAGTGTCATAAACTTTCTCATGTGACTATTGGTATGAATAATCCTTAGACCTGAAGTCACTACGGTTCCCTACATAAGGAGTTATGTACTTTGGTATCGTTAAACGTCACCCGTAATAGGGTGGACTATAAAGGCGATCACTGGGTATGTAATGAATTATGTGGAGGGATGTGAGTGATGTAGATGGGATCTATCCCTCCCATATGACGGGAGTGATATCTGTGGGCCCATTGATCGAGTAGGACTGCTAAAACGCATGACCATGCTCAATTAAGTCAATATGAGATATTGATCTCAAATGTTTGAGTGAGTCTACTCGGGGATCAAGAAACACAAAGATTGATCGAGGATGACACGGTCTATGCCTCATTGGTCAATCTAGATATCGAGGATAGAAGGACAAGGTCATACATTGCCATAGTCACGGAGGTTAATCGGATCTCGACTTTCTTGTTACTTGGGTAGCATTGATGCATTGCTAGATGCCGCTCATTGCTTTTGTGTCTAAATTGGTTTAGACACATTGCCAACGTTACGAGAGCCTATTGGGTCACACACAAAGGATACGATGCTTCGGAGATTAATTTATCTTGGTTTGGCTAAGATTTAATCGGAATTGAGAGAAGGAACCGAGCCCTATAAGAAGTTACTAGGACTATGTTTAATGCATATTCTCTTCCTAGCTACTTTTGGGCTGAAGCGGTTAACACCGCTTGCTATATTCAAAATCGGGTGTTGGTACATTGGTTCCTAGGGAAAACACCCTTTGAGTTGTGGAATGGAAGGGTACCTCAAGTCCACTATTTTAGGGTCTTTGGATGTAAAGTCTACATCTTAAATACCAAAGATGACCTAAGGAAGTTTGAGTCAAAAGCCGATGAAGGAATTCTAGTAGGGTACTCATTGACTAGTAGGGGATATAGAGTTTACAACAAGAGGACAAAAGTGATTGAGGAGTCTTCAAATGTTAAATTTGATGAAACAACTAGTATCTACCCTAGAAAAGCCTCAATTGATAAGGATATAAAAGAGGTCCAACCCTTGCCCAAAGAATCCAAGACCTACATTTGGAGGGAAATGATCAAGGGGGAGTAAGAAGTACCCTAGAGGATGAGGAAGAAGGAGTAAATGAACTCACAACCTCTAGGACCTTGAGACATCACCATGATCACCCTATTGATCAAATAGTAGGTGATGTAGCTCAAGGAGTAAGGACTAGGTCCTATTTTAGGGATCAAATTAGTCAAATAGCTATAATCTCTCAATTAGAACACAAGTCCATTAATGAAGCATTGGGAGATGTTGATTGGGTTTTAGCCATGCAAGAAGAGCTAAATCAATTTGAGAGGAGTGAAGTTTGAGAGTTAGTTCCTAGGCCCAATGACTGTACCATTGTAACCACAAGATGGGTCTTTAGGAACAAAATAGATGACCAAGGTAAAATCACTAGGAACAAGGCTCGATTGGTAGCTAGGGGATTTAACCAAGTTGAGGGACTAGATTATGTTAAGACTTATGCCCCGTAGCTAGGTTAGAATCAATTAGAATTCTACTAGCCTATGCCGCTCACATGGGTTTCACACTCCACCAAATGGATGTGAAGTCGGCATTCCTTAATGGGATCATTAAGGAAGAGGTCTATGTAGAACAAACCCCGGGTTTGAGGATCCTAACTATCCAAGACACGTGTTCAAATTAAGAAAAACTTTATATGGATTGAAACAAGCTCCCCGGGCTTGGTATGAAAGGCTTTCTTCATTTCTAGTGTCTAAGGGGTTTAGGTGAGGAACAATAGTCCCC
Source organism: Boesenbergia rotunda (assembly GCA_024364735.1). NCBI lineage: Eukaryota > Viridiplantae > Streptophyta > Magnoliopsida > Zingiberales > Zingiberaceae > Boesenbergia > Boesenbergia rotunda. The sequence goes on along the minus strand of JAGFNQ010001900.1, from coordinate 21,970 downwards.
ACTTTGTTCCTAAAATCTAAGGATAAGGATATATTTTTTGCCCAAGTCTATGTAGACGATATCATTTTTGGGTCAACAAACAATGACTTTCTACAAGAATTCATCAAGTGTATGGAAGATGAATTCGAGATGAGTCTTGTAGGTGAGTTAACCTTCTTCTTAGGCCTTCAAGTTAAGCAAACTAATGAAGGTACATATGTTTTTCAAACCAAATATGCTAAGGAGATGTTTAAGAAATTTGGTTTAGAAAATGCTATGGTAGCATCTACACCCATAGGAACCAATGTGAAAAATGGATAGTGACATTGAAGGGAAAATGGTAGACTCTAAACAATATAGCAGCATGATTGGTAGCCTCCTATACCCAACCGCTAGTAGACCCGATATACTTTTTGCGGTAGGTATGTGTGTAAGGTACCAATCTTGTGCCGAAGAGTCTCATTTAGTTGTAGTCAAGAGGATCTTAAGGTATGTAAAAGGTACCCTCAATGCCGAGCTTTGGTATCCTAGAACCCCTAGTGTTGATCTAATTGGATACACCGACTCGGACTATACGGGTTGTAAGCTATATAGGAAGAGTACTAGTGGAGGGTGTCAATTTCTTGGGTCTTCCTTAGTTAGTTGGAGTAGTAGAAAACAACCATGTGTTGCCCTATCAACAACGGAGGCAGAATATGTGGCAATGAGTGGGTGTGTTTCCCAACTCCTTTGGATCATGCACACCTTAGAGGATTATGAGTTACATTACACCAAGGTTAAAGTCTTGTGTGATAATATAAGTACAATCAATTTGACCAAAAATCTGGTTCACCATTCTAGGACAAAACACATTGAAGTGAAACATCACTTCATTAGAGACCATGTGGCAAGGGGAGACATAGAACTACACTATGTTGAATCAAAGTTGAACCTAGCCGACATCTTTACCAATCCTCTTCCCGAATTGGAATTTACATCCTTAGGAAGAGGCCTTGGAATGCGTTTTGTGGAAGTATAGGATGAACTTGACGATATTAGATTTGAAAAAGGGGTGCTTGGTCCATTAGGGTGATACATTTGGCTCACTTGTGCTTGTGGTACATTGTTGAACCATTAAAAGTATCAAAACATCAAAACTAGACCAACTATGGGGAAGGCAAGTGTTTAATCAGTGGACACTTTGCCCAAAGATCATAGTTGAACATTTTAAACATTTGAAAACCATTTTATGCTGTATACACTTTGCCATGCTTCTTAAAGCTACATCATTGCAAAATTACATTGAGAATTTGATACAAAATGTAATGGTTTTCAAAGTTTTTGGATTTTTATCAAAAGTCATGCATGTTTGAAATTTTATATGGACTAATATTTTTCCTTGATAGAGTATATCATTTCAAACACAAAATTTTACAGTTTTTGGAATTTTTCTGAATTTTCTAGAAGTTTCTGAAATTCGGCAGAAAAGCTGAAATGTGTCACTGATAGCGTATCAGCCGACTGCCCCATGGGCAGTCGACTGGCACGGCTGATTTCAACTACTGTGAGAATTTTCAGAAATCAAAAATTCTCTCATTTGATGCCATGGGTTTTGGTTGCTTGAGGCAATCATTTTAATGGTGTTAAAGAGGAAGAATGAGTGATTTAAGTTAGAATTTTGACTTGGAATGAATGGTTTAAGTTGCTTTTTCTCTCTTAGACCTTGAATAATTAAAAATGGGGAGAAGACATTCATTAAGGGGGAGACTACCTCTTAGGTTCAGATATGTCTTACATTTTTAATGTTGTTTAGTGTTAAGTGGAAACTTAACTTGGATCATGGATAGAATTGAAAACGGGGAAGACATGAATTAAAGGAGGAGGGTACCTCTTAGGGTTACTATGTCTTATGCTTTTTCAATTGCTATCTTTTGCTATTGCTATTATGGTTGTTATTTATCTCTAACTTAAAGATATTGCCACACATCAAAAAGGGGGAGATTGTTGAGGCAATCGACCCTTAAATGATTGGAAGATCATGGTTTTGATGTGTGTGGGTAAATATGTTTAAAGTTAGAGTGTTATGTTGTATTTGATGTGTGTGATTGAGTTTGCAGGACTTGGAGAATCACACATGGTGAATGTATCCGAGGGACGAGAGCCGAGGGAGGAGGACTCCGAGGGCAAGCCTGGAAGTGGACTTCAAAGGCACACGTGAAGGGTGACATGGAGGCAAGCCAAGGGAAGGCTTGTGTGTGCATCCGAGAGACAAGAGCCAGAGGAAGATGACTTCAAGGGGTGAACCAAGGGAGTAAACCTGAAGGCATACGTGAAGGAGAACATGAAGACTGGCTGTAAGTGAGTGGACAGTCGACTGGCCTTGTGGCAGTCGACTGCGAAAACTCACAGAATGTTTGCAGTCTCTGGGCAGTCGACTGCCCCCTTGGCAGTCGACTGGTATACCCCGAAAACTAGCCGTTGGCTAGCAATTAATATTAGGCCAGTCGACTGCCCCAGGGGCAGTCGACTGGTGCGGGGCTGGACAGACTGCGAGTCTGTCCTGTTCACCTATAAAAGGAGCACCTTTTTGCATGTGTACGGAACGGTTCCGTACAGTGTCGAAGTGCTGCTCGTCTGAAGAGTGATTCATACTTCCTCTCTCACATTTCTTGATTCTGTAAAGAGGAAGATCGACTGTAAAAGTTTCTCCACCTCAAGGAGAGTTTTCGATAGTGAAAGTGGTGCTCGCGGCATGGATACTTGGACTAGTCACCCATCTGGGTGGATACCAAGTAAACAATTATTGTTAGCATTGTATTTCTCCTTTGCATATTATTTTCCGCTGCGCTAACAATTTGTAGAGAAATGAAAAAGTGCTATTCACCCCCCTCTAGCACGCCTAAACGATCCTTCACAGATCCTCCAGCCCCTATCATTGTGAAAAATGATTGTACCTGTTCAGAAGAAGTCAACGGATCTGTAGAAATCCCAGAAGTTTCTCCAAAGGTCTCTGCCATAACAAACCACAAGAAGAGATGGATCGCCCGCGTAGCTATCGGCAAAAAATTACGGAAGGAAGAAGAGGATCTAAAGTCAAAAACAGATACTGAAGCAGTAACTGAAGGTCCCTCCGGCTTTGAACCTAACCTTTGAGGTATAGGCCTGAGGATTGAGCTGCCGATAACTAGATGGTGATGGAGCTCGGTGTTGACAGTGATGGGGCTCGATAACTTGCAACGAGAGGCAGAACTTGCTGCTTGCGCAAGAACCGACGGCGCACCAAGATCCGAAAGAACTGCTCTCAAAAGAGATAGCCGCTGCTTGCAACGAGATAGCCACTATCAAGTGGCCTTCTCTCAAAAGAGAAATCATGGCGGTGCTTGCTCGCTCGAAGTGGAGGACCTCGCACGAAGAGGAGGACCCGCGAAAGGGCTTCGGTGCAAGAAGAAGAAGGAAAAAAAACTGCGGCGCAAGAAGAAGGAAAAAAGAGAAATCGTGGCGGTGCTTGCTTGCGCGAAGAGGAGGGCACGCAAAAGGGCTTCGGCGCAAGATGAAGAAGGAGAAAAAAACTATGGTGCAAGAAGAAGGAAAAGTGAAATCGCGGTGGTGCTTGCTCTCGCGAAGAGGAGGACACGCGAAAGAGCTCCGATGTATGAAGAAGAAGAAGAAGGGGGAAAAAACTGCGGCGCAAAAAGAAGAAAAAATCGGCGCAAGAAGAAGAAGGAAATAAAATTAGGGTTTTGGTAAACTTTGTTCTGATACCATGTTGAAACTTCCAATTCAATTAAAACAAGAACATTTATAGAGCTTATATAACTTTCATAACCTTAAGGATACAAAATAAGGAAAAGACCTATCTACCCTTGCAACTCACAACAGCTTTCACTTGGGTTAGTCAAGTAAAGTAGTCTAATCAAGTTAGATTTGCTTAGCTTGATATTTTAACTTAATTGATGTTCAAATATATTTATTACTGATAAGTACCATTTTATTGATTATTTGAGTTGTTAAAATCCATGTTTGACCTATGTTTTTATTGCTTAATTGTGAAATTGCCCTAGGTTTTAGAACTTACTCTTATTTTGGACTTAATTGCAAATTTTCACATATTTGGATTATTTGGCCACTAAATTTTTGATCTATTTTTGTAGGCATGAAAGGTTCATGAACCCAGGGCATATTGGGTCAAATTTGAGTCGGAAGTGACCCGGATCGAGTTATCAAGTTAGGATTAAATCCGGGCCGTCCGATTCAAGAGCGGCTAGATCTGAGCCATCCGGGACTATCTGAAGCAATCCGAGCTAGGGTTAGGGTTGATCAAGCACTCTGATCATGATCTGAAGGTTTCACTCCAATCAGAGCTAAATCAACCGTTGGATCAAGCTCGGAGGGCCCTCGATCGTCCATTCAAAGATTAGGTTGATTTGGACCATCCATTGTAAATCTAGAGGATCCGAGCTACCACAAGGCAGATCCTGACCCCTGATCAACATCTGGAAAGTTTGGGTCAGATCAGAGCAAAATCAGCCGTTGGATTCATCCAAATCAATCTGGACCGTCCATTGATAAGTATTTAATCAAACTTCAGCACAGTCTTCTCCTTGTCGCGTCTTCCTCGCCGCAACACGTTCTTCTTCAGTTCTTAGCATTTCTTCACTGTTTTTAGCTAATTTCTTCAGTCCAAGGGGCGCGACCCCTCAATTTCTTTGTTTAGATCAATTGCTAGGCTATTGGGAAGGTTCTCGATGAATTTCCAGCTCCGAATTGGCCAAAACAGAGCTGTTGTGAGGTTTCCGTAGCTCTGCCATCAATTGCTTTAATCTTGGTTTTGTTCAATCCATCATCCATCTGAGCTATCTGGAGGGGTTCCCTGGAGAGCTTGGTTCATCCCCACACCATCTGCGCAATTGGACAAGGTCTGATTAGAGAAATCGAATGGATTTCAGTTTGGTTCAGAGTGAGAGATGGATTTGAATCGCAGAGTTGTTTTTCAATGGTTTGCTGAGCTTACGGGTTCGAGGCTCACCCTTGCGTGACGAACAAGGAGTTCTTGACCTAAGAGAGTGATTGAGGATAGTTTGCTTAGTTAAATTTCATTGTATTAGCTGAATTCTTTATTTCTGCACTTGGTTTCATTTCTGTTTTGGTATCAGAATACTTAGTTTCGTTTTCTCATGGTTTTAGCTTAACTAGGTTGTGATTCCTCAAGTTAAGTAGCTTAGCAGTTTGTTTAGTGGACAATTGAGTTAATTTCAGTTAGATGTCACTTTATTGATTGCGTGCCATTTTGTATTGCTAGCGTATCAGTGAATTTCAGAAATTTTCAATTTTCGAATGTAGTTTAGTGAATCAGATTTGTCCAAGCTATTTCTGCAGTTAACAAGTTTCGATTTAGCAATTCTTAGCAGCTAGGTAGTTTGTTAGTGAGTAATTGCAACTGTTTTAGTTTGTTTCGCATAGTTTAACTCTGCATTTCAGTTTCTTCCTTGTGTATCAGATTAGTGTTTTTGAAAAATTACATCAAGAAAATATTGATTGATAAATTTTCCCTAATCTGAATTTACAGCTTGTAGACTTTACAGCTTGTTTTGCATTCAGCTGATCTGAATTGCTTCATCCATTGCTGCCGTGGATGTTTCTGAACATTGCAGCGAGCTGAAATTCTGGGCACTTCATTCGATCTGATTTCTGAAGTTTTTCATCCATTTGTATTCAGTTTGGTTTCCATATTGATTAGAGTTCATTTCTGCCCATCGAATTCAGCTCTGTGCTCTAGTTTCACCTATGGTTACTTCTGAATTTAGTGGTCTGTTCATGCGTATAAAACTGTAAATCTGCAGTTGTGTCAGGAGGGGATTTAAAACTGATTGGAGGATCATGTTCTTCAATTAGTACCAGTTTTTGGCACATAGATTTCTTCCTTTTGGTATTAAGTTGTTTATTTCTGAAGTATCAAGTCATAGTTTCTGCATTTGATCTATTTCTGCATTTGCATCAATTCTGCATCAGATTCTGCAAATTTGGTAGATTCAATTCCATCTGTGTTCAGTCTTTAGTTCCGGAATTGCAATCAATTGAATTGAGTTCTTAGGAATCTTATGTGGCTATTAGCTTGGAGCAAAAGATTTCAGTTGTTGTTTGGTTTTAGCATCCAAATCAGTTTCTGAGTTTTGCAAGTTACTCCTGCATTTCTGCATTTCTGCATTCAATCCTTGCGAGTTCATTTCAGGTTTTAGGTTGATTGAATTGATCAGATTTTGGTCTGAAATTCTGCATTCAATTTTGAAAAATTCTTCATTGCAAGCTTTGTTTTCCAAATTGCAATCGATCAGCATTAGCATCATCTTAGACACATCAGTTTTCTTTGTTGCTTGCCAAGTTGCTGAAATCTACCCTTGCTCTGCATTTCAGTTTTGATGCTTCAAGTTGTGTCTGCTTTGGATCTGAATTTGGATGCTAAATTTCTTCCTTTAACTCTTGTAAACTTATTCACTAATAGCCTTGCTTTCTAAGCTTAATGGACCTACTTCAATTCTGAATTCTCAGTTTGCAGTGTTTGCAATGGGTCTCAATTCATGAAGCAGTTTTTGATTAATTCTCTTTTGTGTGCTGAGTTGGTGGAATTCTGCAAGTTATAAAGTTCAGCCTCAGCACTTGTTTTGTATCAGATTAAACTTATCCTTTAGTGCGTGCATGTGCTTGAAATCAGTTTCATTCGCACTCGACTTGTCTTTGAATTATAGCCTCATCTTGGCTCCTAAGCTTTATTAGTGTGTATCAAGTTTTGGTGGCATGCATCTTGTATTTTATTGCGATTTCATTTCAGATTGAAACCCAAAACCCAAATCACTTTCGAAACCCAAATTCACAAACGACACATAAACACGAGCTCGAATCACACAACATCAACTAGTCCCTAGGAAAAATACGACCTGTGGCCCCTTTACTACGTTTTCATATTTTGATTGCAAAAAGGGTTCTAGCATTTATAAATATCTAAATTTGAGACCCACTTTCGTGACAGTCTATTTTGGGTCCGTCAAATTTTTGGCGCCGTTGCCGGGGAAGCAACTAGTTGATTTGTTTGATTTTTGCTTGTATGCTTTTGGACATATCGTTGGGTTCTATTTTCTTGTGCTTTATCTTTTGTATACGGTTGCTGCCATTTTTCTTTCTTGTTTTGTGACAGGGCTGCAAGATCAAAATGTGGTCACCAGAGTTCTGTAAAGAGATAAAAGAGGTATTGGTGGAGTTGAAATGTTGGTGTAAGGAGTTGGAATACCAACAAAAACATAAAGCTCATTCATCTACTTACCAGCGGTCGATTCAGCCTACATTTCAGCCACCTCAGCCCCAATTTCAGCAACCACAACAATTCCAGCAACCACAACAATTCCAGCAGCCACCACAACAATTTCAACCGCAATTCCAACAATTTCAGTAAGATTTTCAGCCAATTCAACCAATTTTCCAGCAAACTCAGATTGGGCAGCCACTATTCCAGAGTTTTGAGCCCCAATTTCAGCAATTTCAGCCCCAATTTCAGCAACCTTATCAACAAGATCAATCATCTTTTCAAGGAATTCAACAAGGGTACCAAGTTAATTCGAATTTTCAGCAACCATGTCAATTTCCACAACAATTTCACTCTTGCAACCAGAATTTTCAGCAGCCAAATCAGAATTTTCAGCCCACAGAATTTCAGTGTTCACCACCACAATTTCAACCTCAGATCCAAGATTTTCAGGGCTACAATTTTCAGCCATCTCCACCAACTTGTGAACCAAATTTTCAGCAGTTTAATCAGCCTGTTCAACCATTTGATCAGCCCCCACAGTCTCCATTTCAAACTTCACAGCCTACTTACAGTTTTGAGCAGCCTTATGCTACCTTTCAAGTCCAACAAGAATTCCATACTAACCAAGGAGGCTTTGAGAATCCTGATTGGAGTGAGGCTCAACAACAGAGGATGATGGAGATGTGTCAACAAATTCTACAACAACAGCAAAGTTTTCAAGAACAACAATAGCAAATTTTTCAAGAACAACAACAAAGGCTTCAAAACATGCAAGATCAATTGAAACAAAGGCAAGCCCAAGAATCAGAACAATTCCCCAGAGTTAGTTTTATATCAGTTCAAGGTGACCCTAGTGCATGGCCAAGTTCTTCTTCAAGTGATTCTAGAATTTTGGTGGAAGAAGAAGAAGAAATCATTAAAATCAGGGCACCTACATCATGCATTCCTCTGGAGATTCCTACTCAAAATCAATTTCCAAAATTTTCAGCTCAAGAAGAAGAAACTGAAGCTCCACAGGACCATTCTCATCTTTTATTTTGTAATGATAGTATTATTGATGGTCCTAATTTTTCTGATATTGTTGTTGCAGATATTACCGAGGAAACATACACGGGAGATGATTCCACAGGTGTAGGGGATTGCACTAAGCCCCAGGGACCACCACAATTTACTGGTACATTAGAAGATTTAGAAGATGAACCAGAAAGTGTAGGGACTTGCATGGTGGAAGCAAGAACCCAAGGATCACCTAGTTCAGTTGAGTGTCCACCAGAGCTTGAGGCTAATGAGGAGCATGTACTTGATCAGGAGGAGGCCATGGATACATCTACTCTTGTAGAACCTCCAGGTATTCTTCAGCACGCTCAGGTAAGTATTTCTCATCTTTGTTCAGAAAAATTCAGCGAGGTACCTAGTGCTGACTTTATTGATTCTGATGAATTTATTGATATACCTTGTGTAGAAACTGCTTGTGCAAATCTAATAGAGGTACCAAAAATTGATTTCCTTGGTTGTAATGCATTACTTGATACATCTCTTGTAAATATGGATTGTGAAATAATTTTAGAGGCACCTATAATTGATGTTGTTTGTTATGATGAATCACTTGATACATCTTTTGTGGATATGAATTGTGAAAATTTTTTAGAAGTGCCTGAAATTGATGTTATTTATTGTGATGAATCTCTTGCTATATCTTATGCTGAGGTTGAATGTGAAAAACTTATGGAGGTATCTGAGATTGATTTTATTGGCTGTGACACATTGCTTGATACATCCTTGGAAGAAAATAATTGTGAGATTTCTATTGAAGTGCCAAAAATTGATTTCATGGGTTGTGATAAGTTTTTTGATATACCTTTGGAGGATACTACTTATGAAAAATTCATTGAGATAGCAGAATTTGATTTAATTGGATATGATGCAGTTTTGAATTCATTTCATGCAGAGACTGATATTATTTTATTTCTTTCTGACCCTAAACGCTTGAGAGAGGCATTACATTGTTTTGCAGGGTCCAGAAGACTTCAGGAGTGGGTGCTCCAACTGAACAGACTTCAACCTCCTGGAAGGACTTCTAAAAGGCATAAAGAAGGAGGAGATGATTTTACATTAATTCGGAGCACTCCATTCCTTCAATGGATTTTGAACCTAAATCGCCTTCGGCCACCGGAGCATATTTCTGCAAAGTTCAAGTGTGGGGGAGTCCTAGTTCTCTCAGCCACTCATACCCCTCCACTACCAAGATGGAGGCTACTTCTGGATAGGCTCCGTCCACCAGAATAAAGGGGAGTTTGTTTTTTTCTTGTATTTTCTTTTATTGCATGTTTCATTTTTTATGCTTTCTAGAAGTAGAATTTTCTTCATATTTAGTCCTTGTCAATAAATGCATGTTAGTTCTTTTGGGACGTTTTCTTCATATTTAGGAATAAATGTATCCCTCTAGGTTATCTCCATAGCATGTTAGAGTCTTTTGAAAATAAATTAAATTTGATTGTTAAAACTTAGGGTTTGAGCTAATGGATGAAATCTTGGATGCTTGAGTACTACTTGGTTTTAGATTCTTAATTGGGGATTTGAGATGAATTATTTTTGCCTAGTGAGAATTAGCCTTATTTTTTGTGACACACATATGTTATTGAACTCTAGAACTTGCTTAGGTTCTTTCAAAATCATATTTCAATGATTGGATCACATCTATAGAGACTAATCACTTTGTTTACCTTTTCATATCAATTTTGGCAAAAATCATGTCTATTCTATTTGTCTTTCCTTATTCCTACTCTTAACCCCATTTTTCTATGGATTTGTTGCTTGAAATATTTCTTAATGCTATTTTGCCCGAGACGGACAAAGAATTAAGTGTGGGGGAGTGACTAGTGTTTTGGAAAGATTTGGTATCAAAGAGGCAATTCATGTCGAAAAAAAAAATTTCTGCAAATTCCATGTGCCAAGAATGAGCAAAAGAGATGGAGGCAATTGGAGATGGAGCTTCCTTATCATATTTTGAAGATTTAAGTGGCAAGCAATGGAAAAATCCGTGCCATTTCAAAAGAAAATTCTGAGACAAAAATGGAGAAGAAGTGGTCAAGAGATTGAATCCAAAAGCAAGGAATTCAAAGAAGAAGAGATTGTTTCGGTATCACTTGATTTCAATGGGCATAGACACAGTTAGTATCCATCTAAATCTGAATTTTTGGGTGTTGAAAATCAGTGATGCAGTGCCAAAATTAAGTGAAGCATTTTTGAAGAAGAATTCTGCAATGAAAAGGCAAAATGGCATGCAAGCAAAAGCAAAGTTGTGCCATAGAAAAAAAAATCAGTAAAGCTTGGACTTGCAGCTGTACCTTGCATTGAAAATCAGTAAACTTTGTATCAAGAAGAATTGCAGTTGTACCTTGCATTTAGCTACGCTGAAGATTGATCAAATCTGAAACATGGCAGCAGAAATTTGTTCATTGCAGAAAATCTGTGCTATTGCAGAAAATCTGTGCATTGCTGAGGCTGGAATCCAATCTACTGATCTGGAATGGAATGGAATGAATTTGCAGCTGAACAAAATCTGAGCTGGAATTCCAACTTACTAATCAGAAGTTGGAATGGAAACCGAATTAAATTCTGGATTGAAGCAAGAGGCAAGCAATGGAGAAATCTGAAAATTGTGCCATTTCAAAAGGGAAAATCTGTGATCATTTCGGAAGAAGATTCTGAGCCAAAATCAGTATATAAACTTGAAGACAATTGTGCCATGGCTAGCATTTGAACAGAATTGGAAGGAAGGCTGATCTGAAGAAGGAAAAGAATTTTTGCAGCTGAAAAATCTGGAACATGGCAGCAAAACTTGTGCCAAACAGAGGAAGAAAGGGATGCTGACAGTAATCCACTTGCAGCTATACCGAAACTGAATTGAGATGCAAGGGATGCTGATAAGGATTAAGAATTAAATCACTCGCTGCTTGAAATTCCAGATCAGATCAGAAAATGCAGTAAAAAAAAATAGATTGGTAGTGCAGTTTTTGAGCAGAACTTGTGTCAACTTGAGGCTGAATTGGATTTTTTTGGGCTGTGAATCAGGGAACAAAATTTGAAAATGCATCAAAGAGTATTGAGAACATCACAGCTGATCAGAAACAGAAATGGTGGCTGCTAGGATGTTTTAAATCAGGACAGGAAAAATCAGAAAAAAAATTGTAGTGCCAAAAGTCCAAGTGAAACATTTAGGTTTTCCACTACCATTTGCTCAACTATTCCTATATGATAACTGATGTGAAGAAATCAGAGACTTGAAATTGATTCAGTGGAGCTGAATTTGAAGCTGAAACAGAAAAAGAAATGAAAAGAGAAAAAAAATGGCACAAAAAAGGGCAAACTTGGTACATTGAAACCAAGGAAGGGTATTTCATCCAAATCAAAGGCAATTACTTAAATTTGACTTCACCACACTTTTGATATCATTAGAGGACTGTAAAGAGGGGCAAAGTACATTGGAAACATTTTTGAGCAATCAAGTCTTCCACTTTATCAATTTTTCCATTTTCTTGGTTTTTACTCCATTTATTATCAGTTTCCATGTTTTCACTTGTTTTTGTAGATGTTGATCCTAATCATGAATAATGATGGAGATTAGATAACAAGCAAGCCTATGGTAGTACAAGAAGCATGTGTGTTTGAGTGAGCTCCACTTTCATCATCTACTTAGAACTAAGGAGAGAGCCACCAAAATTTTCCTTGAAAGGCTAGTGAGTTTAATTCATCTCAATGAATCATGATGGATGAAAAGGCTAAGTTGTTGATTTAAGGATGAGATACTAATCCATAGAGCTTAGATTTATGAGAATTGACACCCTTAGGTAATTTCTTTTCATTTGTTTCTAATTATGCTTAAGAAACTCTAGGGGATACATACTTAGTGGTTTCGCAAGACGCTCAAGCTCAAGTGTGGGGGAGTCGATAAGTACCATTTTATTGATTATTTGAGTTGTTAAAATCCATGTTTGATCTATGTTTTTATTGCTTAATTGTGAAATCGCCCTAGGTTTTAGAACTTACTCTTATTTTGGACTTAATTGCAAATTTACACATATTTGGATTATTTGGCCACTAAATTATTGATCTATTTTTGTAGGCATGAAAGGTTTATGAACCCAGGGCATATTGGGTCAAATTTGAGTCGGAAGTGACCCGGATCGAATTATCAAGATTAGGATTAAATCCGGGCCGTCCGATTCAAGAGCGGCTAGATCTGAGCCATCCGGGACTATCTGAAGCAATCCGAGCTAGGGTTAGGGTTGATCAAGCACTCTGATCATGATCTGAAGGTTTCACTCCAATCAGAGCTAAATCAACCATTGGATCAAGCTCGAAGGGCTCTAGTTCGTTCATTCAGATATTAGGTTGATCTGGACCATCCGTTGTAAATCTGGAGGATCTGAGCTACCACAAGGCAGATCCTGACCCCTGATCAACATCTGGAAAGTTTGGGTCAGATCAGAGCAAAATCAGCCGTTGGATTCATCCAAATCAATCTGGACCGTCCATTGATAAGTATTTAATCAAACTTCAGCACAGTCTTCTCCTTGTCGCGTCTTCCTCGCCGCAACACGTTCTTCTTCAGTTCTTAGCATTTCTTCACTGTTTTTAGCTAATTTCTTCAATCCAAGGGGCGCGATCCCTCAATTTCTTTGTTTAGATCAATTGCTAGGCTATTGGGAAGGTTCTCGGTGAATTTCCAGCTCCGAATTGGCCAAAACAGAGCTGTTGTGAGGTTTCCGTAGCTCTGCCATCAATTGCTTTAATCTTGGTTTTGTTCAATCCATCATCCATCCGAGCTATCTGGAGGGGTTCCCTGGAGAGCTTGGTTCATCCCCACACCATCCGCGCAATTGGACAAGGTCTGATTAGAGAAATCGAATGGATTTCAGTTTGTTTCAGAGTGAGAGATGGATTTGAATCGCAGAGCTGTTTTTCAATGGTTTGCTGAGCTTACAGGTTCGAGGCTCACCCTTGCGTGACGAACAAGGAGTTCTTGACCTAAGAGAGTGATTGAGGATAGTTTGCTTAGTTAAATTTCATTGTATTAGCTGAATTCTTTATTTCTGCACTTGGTTTCATTTCTGTTTTGGTATCAGAATACTTAGTTTCGTTTTCTGATGGTCTTAGCTTAACTAGGTTGTGATTCCTCAAGTTAAGTAGCTTAGCAGTTTGTTTAGTGGACAATTGAGTTAATTTCAGTTAGATTTCACTTTATTGTTTGCGTGCCATTTTGTATTGCTAGCGTATCAGTGAATTTCAGAAATTTTCAATTTTCGAATGTAGTTTAGTGAATCAGATTTGTCCAAGCTATTTCTGCAGTTAACAAGTTTCGATTTAGCAATTCTTAGCAGCTAGGTAGTTTGTTAGTGAGTAATTGCAACTATTTTAGTTTGTTTCGCATAGTTTAACTCTGCATTTCAGTTTCTGCCTTGTGTATCAGATTAGTGCTTCTGAAAAATTGCATCAAGAAAATATTGATTGATAAATTTTCCCTGATCTGAATTTACAGCTTGTAGACTTTACAGCTTGTTTTGCATTCAGCTGATCTGAATTGCTTCATCCATTGCTGCCGTGGATGTTTTTGAACATTGCAGCGAGCTGAAATTCTGGGCACTTCATTCGATCTGATTTCTGAAGTTTTTCATCCATTTGTATTCAGTTTGGTTTCCATATTGATTAGAGTTCATTTCTGCCCATCGAATTCAGCTCTGTGCTCTAGTTTCACCTATGGTTACTTCTGAATTTAGTGGTCTGTTCATGCGAATAAAACTATAAATCTGCAGTTGTGTCAGGGGGGTATTTAAAACTGATTGGAGGATCATGTTCTTCAATTAGTACCAGTTTTTGGCACATAGATTTCTTCCTTTTGGTATTAAGTTGTTTATTTCTGAAGTATCAAGTCATAGTTTCTGCATTTGATCTATTTCTGCATTTGCATCAATTCTGCATCAGATTCTGCAAATTTGGCAGATTCAATTCCATCTGTGTTCAGTCTTTAGTTCCGGAATTGCAATCAATTGAATTGAGTTCTTAGGAATCTTATGTGGCTATTAGCTTGGAGCAAAAGATTTCAGTTGTTGTTTGGTTTTAGCATCCAAATCAGTTTCTGAATTTTGCAAGTTACGCCTGCATTTCTGTATTTCTACATTCAATCCTTGCGAGTTCATTTCAGGTTTTAGGTTGATTGAATTGATCAGATTTTGGTCTGAAATTCTGCATTCAATTTTGAAAAATTCTTCATTGCAAGCTTTGTTTTCCAAATTGCAATCGATCAGCATTAGCATCATCTTAGACACATCAGTTTTCTTTGTTGCTTGCCAAGTTGCTGAAATCTACCCTTGCTCTGCATTTCAGTTTTGATGCTTCAAGTTGTGTCTGCTTTGGATCTGAATTTGGATGCTAAATTTCTTCCTTCAACTCTTGTAAACTTATTCACTAATAGCCTTGCTTTCTAAGCTTAATGGACCTACTTCAATTCTGAATTCTCAGTTTGCAGTGTTTGCAATGGGTCTCAATTCATGAAGCAGTTTTTGATTAATTCTCTTTTGTGTGCTGAGTTGGTGGAATTCTGCAAGTTATAAAGTTCAGCCTCAGCACTATTTTGTATCAGATTAAACTTATCCTTTAGTGCGTGCTTGTGCTTGAAATCAGTTTCATTCGCACTCGACTTGTCTTTGAATTATAGCCTCATCTTGGCTCCTAAGCTTTATTAGTGTGTATCAAGTTTTGGTGGCATGCATCTTGTATTTTATTGCGATTTCATTTCAGATTGAAACCCAAAACCCAAATCACTTTCGAAACCCAAATTCACAAACGACACATAAACACGAGCTCGAATCACACAACATCAACTAGTCCCCAGGAAAAATACGACTTGTGGCCCCTTTACTACGTTTTCATATTTTGATTGCAAAAAGGGTTCCAGCATTCATAAATATCTAAATTTGAGGCCCACTTTCATGACAGTCTATTTTGGGTCCGTCAATTACCCTAACTACTTTTGATGCACTGACATAAAGCATCCTGAGTTAAGGCATAGGCCTAAACATCTAAACCAAGTCTAAGTTATCAAGCAAGGTATGATGGTGCAAAAAGCATCAAACATAAACAGTCAATCTCTAGTATTTCGATATTTGACAATTTACCAAGGTTTGGCCAATTTGACTAAGGGTTAAACCAAACAGGACTTGATGTTTGGTAGGGTAAACTCAAGTCAGATCCATATGACCAAAGGGTTAGACAAATATGACCTAATGTTTGACAAAGTGATTAGCACTGAGGGTTGGTTAGGTTGACCAATGGTTAGCCAAACAGGACTTGATGTTTGGCAGAGTGACTAAACCCATATCTGGTTGGTTAGACCAAGGACTAAGCCAAACATGACTTGATATTTGGTAGAAAAAAGTCTAGTTAGGATTAGATGGCTAGCAAAGAAGTTATTATCAAGGCACCGAAGACCTGGTGAGTGAAGCTGGGCACGAAGTCCTGTTTCGAGAAATTAGGCATGAAGACCTGGCCAAGGGTTGGGCACTGAAGTCCTAGTTCAAGGAATTGGGCACGAAGTCCTGGTCATGGATCAGACACGAAATCCTAGTGAGTGAAGTTGGGTCCTAGTGATTTAAGCTAGGTGGATGAAGTCCTGGTGAGTGAAGCTGGGCATGAAGACCTGAATGCGGGTTGGGCACGAAATCCTGGTGAGTGAAGCTGGGTAAAAGTCTTGGTGAGTAAAGCCAAGCAAGGTAAGTCCTAGTGAGTGTGAGAAACCCTAAGGAGTTGACTTTATGTAGTAAAATCTTAGAGAGTTGACTCCAAGCAAAGGCTACTATGTCGGGTAGACCTACAGAACTAAGGCTTAGGATTGTTTATTTGTCTTGTATTTGTTTGTCTTGTAGGAACCAAAAGCTGGAAGCAAAAGAAAGAGCAAACAAATGCATTTGTAAACCAAACATGAATCGGGTTGAACAGGACCCAAACTGGTTTAGTAGACCGAACCAGTGGTTTAGAAGACTGACTGGGTTCGGTCCAAATTACTGAATTGTCAAAAATGCTCACTTGGAAGAAATGTGGAAAAAAAAAATCTGATTTATCTTTATGATTTGGATGAGGATAAAGATAAACCAGATGATGTGGATAAAGATGAGGCTTCATCCAGATATGACTTCATCTAGATAAGAGTTGATCCAGATAAGGATTTGATCTAACTCCTCTACAAAAGGAGATGAAGGCTCTACATTCAATTCAACGAAATTCTTTATTCTACTCTTCGTTTCAACAATTAGAAAGCAACGCTGCAAAGTTTTGCGATCGAGGAATATCAGGGAGGGGTGCACTGACTCAAGACTTTTGATCGGTCTCCATCATTATTTGGTTTGCATATTACAAGTTGTATTTATTTCATTATCATTATTGTGCTTGTACTCAAAACTGTAAGACGAGTTTCTCCACCTCCGAAAAGATTCTGGAAAGGAGACCACTAGTGGGCGGACACTTCTCGTGATTAGGCCATGGATGTACTAACCCTGGGAGGGTTGGAAACCAAGTAAATCTCGCGTGTTCATTATCATTTCTTTATTTTATTCCGCTTCTACTAACACTCGTGATAGAAAGAACAAACGAACGACAAACTCAAAAAAAACAAAAAAAAGGAACGATGGTCGATATTCACCCCCCCTCTATCGATGCCACCGATCCCATAATTGGTATTAGAGCTGGTGGCTCTGATCGGACTCACTGCCGAAGGAGCACGAAGGCCAGGAATTGAGGGGGAATCAAGGGTGAGAAGGTATATTTTTTATGCCAAATTTCAGAGTTCATATAATTTGTTTCAAGTGCAGCGAGAGAGAGCACTATAAAAATAAGTGCCCTACTCATAATATTCTAACACACCGACGATAACAGAGGTACTAGTGCTAGGAGTCCAGAGGGACAAGAGAAACATCATGTTTTGCAAGTGCCAGATGCATGGACACTACAAGAACCAATGCCCAGAATGGAGGAAGGACAAATCAGCAATACCAGAAAATGCGAGGATGGTACGAAATTTTAATTCTTGCAGAAATATCCCTGTTAGCTTACATTCAAATTTGCATGATAATTTTTTTATTCAAAAATACCCCTATGAATTTGAACGTAACTTTTAATTTTTTTGATAAATTAGATTTTTTGTATAGTAAGCTAAATGTATTGCATGATAATTTGGCTAGTAATGAACCTAAATCAAACATTGATAATATTAAGTTAGTAAATATTAATTCCTTAATATTTAATATTAATGCTACAATCTTAGAAATTAATTCTAACATTTTAAATAATTTTTTAGATAATTCTAATGATCTCGATGATAATCTTAATAATTCACAAGATAATACTTTAATTAATAATTTTGAAATAATCTTCAACCCTTAATTAATATTCTGAAGATACTCAACCTTTAATTAATATTTCCGAAGATAATACTCAACCTCTAATTAATATTTCTGAAGATAATACTCAACATTTAATTAATATTTCTGAAGATAATGCTCAACTTTTAATTAATAATTTAGACAAAAAAACAAACTTTAATTAATAATTTTGAAGATTATTCTAATAATAATGAAATCTTAATTAATAATTTTAAAAATAATCCTGATAATTTTGAAAATAATAATAAAACTTTAATTCATAATCATGAATGTGAAGATAATTCCCAAACTTTAATTAATTATTCTGAATACGATTTTGAAGATGAAGATGAATTAACAAAAATAAAAGTTATAATTTAAAAATCCTACAAGAAAGCAAATAAAAGAGAAATATTAAATAAAATTGAAAGCTTAAAATCAAAAGAAATAATAGATGACTCAGAATTATTTAAATTAATAGAAATGCTGCAATTAGACATAAAATTATTATTTGACTCTTAAGAAAACTTAAATCTAATTGAACAAATCTCAAATTCTAATTTAATTCTTAAAAATTTTAATCTTAATTAATAATCTAAATCTCAAATTCTAATAATAATATAATTTTTAAAATTTAAATCTTATTTAATAATCTAAATCACATATTCTAATAATAATTTAATTTTTAAAATTTAAATCTTATTCTCAAATTCTAATAATAATTAAATTTTTAAAATTTAAATCTTAATTAATAATCTAAATCTCAAATTCTAATAATTTAATTCTTAAAATTAAAATCTATATTGATAATCTAAATCATAGCAATAATTTAACATTAATTAGAAATTAAAAATTAAAAATCTTATTCTAAATATAAAAATTCTAAATTCTAAAATAATTCAAATCTAATTGAATAAATCCTAAATTTTAATGCAACTTAAAATTCAACGTTTAATCCTCAAAACTTGTTAATATAAAATCCATGATCTAAATTAAAATTAAAACACCTATAATTATGAAACTAATAAAATTCCAACTAATTGAAACATAATAACAAATGAGTTAAGGTGGGTTGGCATATTCACGGGTTCACACGATCTATATTAAATCGAGATTTTGATACTTTATTAGAAATCTAATTAAAATGCTTTGACTTGATTGACATATGCATAACTGTTATGCTCATGCTATAGGAATCTTTATGTGAAAATGACATAAAAACGCAGCGGAAAACAAGATCCCTTAAGCGATCCATGTGAAAAATCCATACGAAGTTCGATCTATCTAATAGATATACGTTTGGAGTGTGCCCTTCACTTATGTTGCTAATCCTTTGATTTGTCGGATCTCAGCACGATCAGAGTGTCCGTGCCTATAGTAGTATCTACACGAACATGCTTCCATTCGTCACACGAACTAAGTCTTGGAGACGAACCACCTTCATGCTGCTAGCCACTTAAGGGGGTTCGACCGCCAAGGTGGTAGAAAGGGGCAAGGGATTTTTGGCCAAGGAGGAGGAGAATGGGTTTTGCCCCTTAAGCTTCCCTTCCCATTAATGCCCCATTAAGCCTTAATGAATACCAATGTCTCTTGGTATTTGTGATGGGGTTGAATGCCCCGTTGCAGGCACGTGGGCTGAAGAAGATGTGTGTCGACATCTACCGAGCCGGAATGACTCCCATGTCATGACACCTGAGACCCTCTCGAGAAAGGGAACCTCGAGACCAACTCGAGTAGGTATAACCTCGAAGATAGCTTCAGAAAGACACACCCCCGAGCTCACCTCAGGGGGTAAGTCCCCGAGATCATCTCGGAGAGACGAATGTCCAGGACCCTCGGGCCAAACAACCTCGAGATCACCTCGGGGTAGCGGGGCCTAAGGAACACTCAAGCAGAGGTCCGTTTACCTCAGATCGGTGGATCATCATCATCCATTATTATGGAGTAATCACAACCCGTGATAAGAGGCCATCAAAGCCTTAATCGTCGCAACGATCCAGATGGAGGAATCGTGGGGACTGTTACCAGGGTGATCCATTAACCGATAATCGAGGGGGCATGGCACAAATCATGGAAACGCATGAAGGTAGTCATCGCAGGTATAAAAGGTACTCCAACCCCTCTGGTAAAGGGGTTACACATTCTTCACTACGCACATACTGTCTTGCCTTCTTTTCATCTTCTCCATCGAGACACTGACTTGAGCATCGGAGTGGCTCCCCTAGACAACCTCCGACGTGTTCCCCTAACGCTCGTGTTAATCTCACAGGGTGTGACTTCCTCTTCGATAGTCAGCGTCCGCGTGGGAAGAACCCTGGTGATTGGCCGACGATGTTGATTCCTTCCAGAACAATATTCTTATAACCTTTTATATTCATCCAATGAATACAAATAATTTTTGTCTTTTGGTCTTCTAGTCTAATATAAATGAGCCTAACTCGGATTAGAATCAATCCCTAATTATATTCATTTGTGTTTAACTCATCTCCAGCCATCAACAGTCGACTGCCCCAAGGGCAATCGACTGGTCCTTCCCTAAGCCTAGGGTTACCCTTCCCGAGTACATTTCTCTCCGTACTTGAACCCTCCCAACTAAGTTCCCAAGTACAAATACTCACACTCGGACCCTCACGACCTGGTTGACTCTTCAATCAACAGTCTCGATCTGTTGCCTTCATGCCCTCTTCATCTTTGGCTCCCGTCCCTCAGATGTGCATGCAAGCCCTCGACTTGCCTCCATGCCACCCTTCATGCATGCCTCGAAGTTCGCATCCCTCGGCTCATCATCTCTGCTCCAGCAGCCTCGATCTTGATAGGATGAATACTAAAATCCTTGCTTTTGGTTAGGATACATCTACATTTAGAAGAGAATCAGAAAATCACACAGTGCATGTTTATATTAGTATGTGCACAAAATATCTGATACTTGGCATTGTAGATAACAAGGTGCGTAGTTTCGCACAGAAGATCATGTTAGCAGGTTCCTTGCCGAAGTATAAGAAAGAGGCTCACAACCAAGATGGAGTTGAGCAAACTATCAGGATGGTTGTAGTATAATTAGGTGTGGTTTATCTTAACTATAGAATTACACTAATGTACTTTGTGTACATTGAGTAGGACCAAAAGAGAGGTCATCCAATTTTTGTACTGACATCGTAAATTGGATTAGACCTCGGATAATATTTTGTAGTATGATCTCTTAATCCCAAAATAATAACGGGCATATATTATTAATTATTATTTCTTTGATTTACCAATGGGCGATATCTATTCTATTATATCGATAGGCCCGGTAAGTTGGGAGATAATATTAATAATATGATGTGCTATTGATTATTGACGGAATCTGTGTCCTGGTGAGTCGAGATGATGATGCCCCCTTGTTGAGCTCAAAAAGGTCGTCATGTCAAATCTTGCAAGTGGACTATGGTCCGGCATGATGAAAGGGTTGAGTGGTACTAATCAAGGATAAAGAAGATAATTAATTTAATTATCAGTAAATTAAATTAATTATCGGGCATACGATATCATAAACACGGAGAGATGGACGACTCGTAATATGTGGAGCCCATATAAAAATATTGGGGTTGGTGAGGAAGTATAATGGGATCCTTTAGTGGAATGGATCTCCATTAATGGATCGGATTTTGGATTCATTGGCGGGCCAAGAACCAACTCCTCCTCATGGTCCCTGCCTTAGCCCTATATATACCCCATAGGAGTCATGATACAAGGCTAATTGAGAAAAATTAATCCAAGGAAAACCCTAATAGCCTCACTTCAATTTTCTTCCCCTCACTCTCTCTCTCTCCTAGGGGTTGGCATTGCGCCGCAGCTAAGGGAGGAAGAAGAGAAGTTTTCTCTTCTATTCCTTTGGGCGTGGGACATCAACAAGGAGGACAACACCTTGAGGTGTTCGGTGAGCAGGAGAGGAGGAAGAATTGTGGTTGGCGGCAGCCACAGTAGGGTGGTTTCCGGTGCTGGCGTGAAGAAGAAGGAAAAGCAAGGAATCGCTTGTTTCTCCATCTTTTTCCCTGGTTTCTTCTTCACCTTCATCTCGTCTACTTCCTCCTGGTTGCGCGCAACAAAGCAGGAGGAGTTGGAGTCACCATCGGAGGCTTTGGTAGCCATTGGCGCCGACGGTGAGGAAGAAGGAGGGAGTGAGATTTTAGGGTTTTGGATTAAGGGAAGAGGTTACTTCTCTCTTTCATTCCTTCATCGACATCCTCTCTTCATCCTCTTGTGACTGGCGATATCTTGGAGCAATGAGGATGGCCGGCGGGTCCAAGAAGATGAGTGA
>JAGFNQ010001899.1:216407-239397 GCA_024364735.1 Boesenbergia rotunda | reverse complement strand
GGTCTACATGCCCTAAGTATGTTAACGTAACGCCGTTTTATGAAAAGAAAAAAAACGGGCGTTACAGGTTGGTATCAGAGCAGTTACCATCTCACTACACACACATCAAGCCCTCTTCCTGCCGCTTCCAAGTAAGTACCTCTTTACATATCTTAAAGTAGTAAGTACTTTTAGGATACCTTATGTCCTTTAAATATGCAAGTATGAATGATGCTTATGATGAAAAGTACGTTACGATACGTAACGATGAATGATACTTTATTTTCTTTTATGAATTAAATAGTTAGAATAATATAGGATTATGATAAATATAACTATACTAATTCCTTATCATATAAGTATTGTCATAATTCACCTATCATATAGGTTCTTAATATGAGCCTGCATACAGGTTGACATGTGTCATCTCAACCTATAAGTTATTACCTATACATATTATTCCATAAGCAATTATAGGTATTATACCTATAATTTATATGATAAATAACTATAATTTATGATATTATGTATAACCTATAATATAGTCTCATGTAGGGAATTATATGATAGCCTACATACATAAAATTATAACACTCTCACCTATGTTAGCGTATAGTATTAGTTCCATTATACTAATGCTAATGTAATTAATGGTATAAGTCGTACGGTATAACCTAAAACGATACGCATAGGGTAGTGTTCTAGTTATATTAACACTTATTATAGATCATGTGTCCACTATATTTCCATACTACTTATAAATATTAGTATTATCAACGTATGTTTCACTATTATCTTATATATAATATATAAGATTACCTTAAGTTATTTTATGGTAATGTAATAAATATAATCTCACTTATCATATAATAACCATTAACTAATGTAATTCATAGCTTAGGTTGTGAACTAAGATTTCGGAACCAAACTATTATTAGGTTTACCCATAATTATAATAAGTATATGATTATGATATATGCCTATAATTACATCATAGGGCTATTAATGACACTAGCTCAATTATGACAATCATGTATGTCACTTATATCATCAAGGATATAAGTATAAATGGCCGGGAGTAAAATACACATAATCACGTATGTCAAATTGGCAATATTATGAGTTCCTTGGATTAAAGAATTAACCCTTATTCGATGCATCCGGGATCCACGAAAATATATCAAGACCTGAAGGAGAAATTCTGGTGGTCCTGTATGAAGAGAGACGTGGCTTGCCTGACCTACAAACGAGTGAAAGCAGAACACCAGCGACCCGGAGGAGTTCTGCAGCCACCTTCGATTCCGGAATGGAAATGGGAAGATATATCGATGGATTTTATTTCAGGACTTCCCAAGACTACAAACGTGTATGATGGGGTTTGGGTAATTATGGACAGACTGACGAAGTCTGCTCAATTCCTAGCAGTCAAGATGACTTATTCATTGAGCAACTAGCTCAATTATACGCTAGGGAAATAATTAGACTCCCTGGAGTTCCCAAGACTATCACCTTTGATAGGGATGGTCGTTTTACCTCACGTTTTTGGCAGTGCGTCCAGAAGTCTCTGGGCACTAAACTGCGGTTCAGTACTGTTTTTCACCCTCAGACTGACGGATAAACTGAACGAGTGAATCAAGTACTGGAGGATATGATGAGAGTTTGTGCCCTGGATTTCAAAGGAAGTTGGTGCCGATATCTATGTTTAGCGGAATTCGCTTACAACAATAGCTACCAAGCTATTATCGAATGGCACCTTATGAAGCTTTGTACGGGAGGAGATGTAGATCTCCAATCTGTTGGTGCGAAGGTGGTGAAAAGAAGGAAATGGGGCTCACAACGGATGTCATCGACAGCACCACCCGAGCTATACAGAATATTCGGCAACGGATAGAAACTGCTCAGAGCCGGCAGAAGAGTTATGCCGATGTCCGGCGTAGACCACTGGGGTTTAATGTTGGAGATTGGGTGTTTCTGAAAGTGGCTCCTATGAAGGGGGTGACAAGATTTGGGAGGAAAGGAAAACTAAGTCCGCGCTATGTGGGGCATACCTGATTCTAAAAGAGTCGGTAAAGTGGCATATGAGCTGGAGCTGCCTCCAGAGATGTCAGCTATCCATAACGTATTCCATGTGTCCCTATTTAAAAAGTGTATCCCAAATATGGACCAAGTGATCGAGCCGCAACAGTACAAGTACAAGGGGACCTAAGTTATGAGAGCAGACCCATCCAGATTTTTGGATAGGGAAGTCAAGAAGCTGAGGAATAAGGAGGTACCTCTAGTCAAGGTCCTATGGCAAAGTCAACGGTTCGAGGAAGCTACCTGGGAACGCGAGGACGAGATGATGCGCAAGTACCCGGAGTTATTCTAAGTTCGAGGACGAACTTTCACGAGGTATGGGGGATTGTAACGACCCGGAAAATTCTCTTAATATTTTCTTAAAATATTAAGCATGTCTAGATAATCTTCCAAGGGACCTAGAAATATTAATGCGAACTTTGGCCTAGAAAATCATGTTTTCTCATTTAAATTGGGAAAAAGGGCACTAATGGGCCTTATATGGGCTTTTTAGTACCAAAATTATTGGTGGATTTTAGGTGAAAATTAATATAAATATAAAGGATTTTAATAGGAAATATTAAAATAATTATGGGGGAATTTTTAGAGAATTTTCGGAATTTTGGGGAAATAAAAAGAGAAATAAAATAAAAATAAGGTGCATGGGCCAAGGATTGAACCTTGGACCTCTTGTACAACCATGCATGCTTTAACCAACTCACCTAGCAAGGGATTTCTATGAGGAAATGAAGTGGATATTGGTTAAGGCTTAGAAGAAGATGAAGGGTCATGGAGAGACTCTTCATTTACCTCCTTAATGGGTGATAAAGAGGGGGGTTTGGGAGTTTCTTTCTTCCTACCATCAATTGCATTTGCTCCCCTCCTCCCTCCTCATTCTAGCCGAAACTCCAAGGAGGAGTTCTCCATTGGAAAAATTCCACCAAGGCTTCATCTCCAAGATCTAAGGGGTCTTCCAAGGAGACAAGGACAAGGGGGTTCAAGGGTCCAAAGATCTTACCATTTCCTTCCCTTTCAAGGTTAAAAAATCAAGAAACCCAAGGTAAGACTCCCTCACCTATGGTATAATAGTTCCTTATGATTTCCATGATTTTTAGCATGATATATTGGTTAGTTTTTGGATTTGATGTTGAAAGAAAAGAAAACCAAGAACCTTAGGCTTGTGGGTTTCGGCCACCATGATTTAAAGGTCTATAATTATGCTAAAAATCTTTATAATGTTATTTAATGTTCCCTTATGATGTTTAGAGGTTAAGTATAATTTTTGGGAATTTTTGGAGTACCCTAGGACACCTTAGGGTTTCGGCCAACATGAAAGGGACAAAACCAAGAACCTTAGGCTTGAAGGTTTCGGCCACCATGATTTTAAAGTCTATAATTATGCCAAAAATATTTATAATGTTATTTAATGTTCCCTTATGATTTTAGAGGTTAAGTATAATTTTTGGGAATTTTTGGAGTACCCTAGGACACCTTAGGGTTTCGGCCAACATGAAAGAGACAAAACCAAGAACCCTAGGCTTGAGGGTTTCGGCCACCATGATTCAAAGGTCTATAATTATGCCAAAAATCTTGATAATATTTTTTAATGCTCTCTCATGATGTTTAGAGATTAAATATAATTTTTGGGAATTTTTGGGGTACCCTAGGATACCCTAGGGTTTCGGCCAACATCAAGAACCCTTGTGTAGGGTTGGGTCTCAAACTTCAAGTGTATGTTGTATGTTTTATCATGATATAAGGGAGATGGAGGGTGTTTATGTGAATGTTTCACATGGCCTAGAGACCCTATAGGTTTCGGCCAAGTACCCTAAAAGGGTAGAAAGTTAGGACTTATTTCAAGTAAGGGCCCCAATGGCCCTATGGTAAGGTATGGTTGGTGTTTAAGCAATTTATTTGGGGTTTTAATGGAATTTCTCCATGGCCCCATGGCCTTGAAGTTTCGGCCAAGAGTAAGATTAGGGCTAAAGAATTAGGGTAGGCCCTAAGTATGGACTCAAAGGGGTCCTATGGCCTAGTATATGGGTATGAGATGTTGTTTGGGAAGTTATGTGAAGGTTTATGGACCTAGGGTTCCTTGGGGACTTTCGGCCAAGGACCTAACCTAGGGCTAGGGTTGGGTTAAACCTACCAAGATGCTTGGGTGTAGGTTACTAAGATGGATGTTAAGTAAGGTGGAAGAATTCTATGTTAACCAAACCCTTAGTTTATATGACATGAAGTATATGTTAGGTCATGAAATGTTTAGACATGTGCCATGATTTATGAATGACATGTATGTATGCCATGATTTATGAATGATATGTATGTATGCCATGTCTTATGAATGATATGTATGTATGCCATGAATAATTTGTATGTATGCCATGCTATATGAATGATGTGTACCTATGCCATGTCTAAGAATGAAAATGATGAATGAAGTTTAAGTATGATGAATGAATGAATATGCTATGAATGATGATGCCTTTAAGGCATAAAGATGATGTTAAGTATGATGAATGAATGAAAGATGATGCTTATGTCTTTAAGGCATAAATATGCTAAACGGCACGGTCGATGGTTGACGGTACGACGGTCGAGAGGACCGGTAAATGGGCCGGTAGACGGGCCGAGCCGTAACAAGTTATGCTATGTTAAGTATGCCATGAATGTCTCATGAATGATGAAGCATGAAAAGTATTTTACTTTATGAATGGGCTTGTACCGGACCGAAGTATGGGTCCAAGGGATGGGCACCTTAAGAACGCCCCGGTTCTGGACTACCGACTATGCTGTCCACGGTTCTGGCACTACCGAAGCTGTGCAACAGGGATGGGCACCTTAAGAATACCTCGGTTTGGGGACTACCGACTATGCTGTCCTTACCCTAGTAGGTCGAGGCTAGCTACCTCGTATTTACTTAGGGATGCGCGCTTATGATGTATGTATGTGGTACAAGCCAGGGCCCCAATGATATGATGATTATGTTTAAGCATTTAAAAGTATGTTTTTAAAGATTAAGCATCTTTATGTGTATATGCATTCCACACATGCATCCATCCATGTTATGCATTATATTTATGATAAGAATATTATGCAAAGTAAGTTTATGAAGGTATATTTATGCCATGATTTATTTATGTTTATGCCATGATGTAATTATGTTTATGCCATGATTTATTTATGTTTATGCCATGATGTAATTATGTTTATGCCATGATTTGTTTATGTTTATGCCATGATGTAATTATGTTTATGCCATGATTTATTTATGTTTATGCCATGATGTAATTATGTTTATGCCATGATTTATTTATGTTTATGCCATGATTTAATTATGTGATGCTAAGTTAGAATGCCATGATGTTATGCTAGTTTAGGATACCATGATTTAATTATGTTTATGCTAAGTTAGAATGCCATGATTTTATTTATGTTCATGCTAGTTTAGGATGCCATGATTTAATTATGTTTATGCTAAGTTAGGATGTCATGATTTTATTTATGCCATGCTAATTCTTGAAGCCATGATTTAATTAGGTTGGTGCTAAATTAGGACGCTATGATTTAATTTAGGTTCATGCTAAGAATGTTTGGGAGGTTATATTTATTATGTTATGTCTATGCCAAGTATTATGCCATGCTATGAATGTTTACGATGTTTATGTCTATGTCAAGTATTATGCCATGTTATGAATGTTTATGTTTATGTTTATGCCATGCTATGAATGTGATGAAGCTATGGCCATGACATGATGAATGTATGCTATGTGATGATAAGGCTTATGTTCTAAGTAAAGCACTAAGTATGCTAATGTTTCATATTCTCATGATAATTGATGAATGGTTTTAGTGAGTAGGAAAGAGTCTTACTAAGCCTGTTTGCTTATAGTCTTATTTTCTTATACCGCAGATCACGCAAGGGGACAGTAAGGAAGCAGCAGGAGGGCATCAAAGAATGTGTGTGATAGTGACTTGGCTAAGGAGCAATATGGTTGCTCGTCTTATGATAGAACTCTACCTTTACTATTAAGTGCTTGAACGTGACTCTATGACATGATGCTAAAGTATGACATGATATGATGCTAAGTATGACATGATGCTAAGTATGACATGATATGATGCTAAATATAAAGTTAATATGCCAAGTCCCATTTTATAATGCTAGGAATCGTAGTAAGTGCATGTAGGTGTAAGTTTAAAGGTTTCCGCTGCATTAGGAGGTCTACATGCCCTAAGTATGTTAACGTAACGCCATTTTATGAAAAGAAAAAAAAACGAGCGTTACAGTTACACCGGTCTCGATTAACGATAAAATTTTGAAGAAAAAAATTAAAACAATTCGTAGAAAATCTGAAAAATTCTCAAATTGGTGGTTGCACCAAATTTGAGCTTCCCCGCTCTGATACCACTTGTTGGATCGAGAAGAACGATAGAGGGGGGGTGAATATCGTTAAACGTTTCAGATTTAGAGAGAGAATACACAGCGGAAAATTAATATGAAAACCAAACACGAACACAAGCGATTTTACTTGGTTCGGAGTCGCAGTCGGCTTCTACTCCAAGGCCCACGATCGTTGACCGTTTACTGCGGGCAATTCTATATTTGCGCAAATGTTTACAAAGAAATTTTATAGTTGTAGTACAGTAAACTGAAAATTAATCTCTTTCGTTACCGACGCCCGGTGTGGATTGTACTTCGAAGCAGAGGGTCGTCGTCGGCGCTTCAATCTCGAGATGGGAGGTTTCTGGAGCAGAGCGCTTGAGTAGAATAGCATAGTAGCGTTGGCAGAATGTGTTGAGAAGCCTTGGGGGTCGAGCCCCTTATATAGTGAGTTTGGGGGCACCCGGGACGTTGGGGGCACCCTCCACGTGTCACACGATCCGGCAAACTCTCGGTCAGCCTTTATCCCTCCAAGATCGGGCTCGAGGTTTGACGGGGGCGCCCGGGAAGCAGGAGCGCCTGGGTTGACTCAATCAGCTGGCTTCTCGGCTGGATAAACTCTATCCGCTTCGTTGGCTTGAGCCCAGGGCGCTCGGAGCATTCGGGGCGCCTGGGAGCACGGGGGCGCCCTGGAGCATGGATGCGCCCCCCAGTGAGCTTCCGAAGCGTTTTTCTTGCTTAACTTGTTTTGCCTTGACCTTGGGGGCGCCCGGGACACTGGTGGTGCCCTGCCCAGCTGCTTGCCCCTCTCCTTTGGGGTGTTCTGAGCTGCAGAAACATATTCCTTCGGTCCTGCATCCAAGGTTAGTCCTAAACAACACAAAGCAATAAAATATTAGATTTATACAGCCTTAGTTGTCTTGGTTCTGACTTTGGGTCTCCAAAATGGAGCCCTAGGTCAAACCGACGCCTACTGTTCCCTCGACGGGGAACGCGTCCTCACCTACTCCTCTCAGGAGAATTTACCTGTTGCCAACCGGCTCCTCCGGTTGGACTTTTGCCCAGCAGTCCTTCGCCAGGTGCCTAGCAGTCCTTCGCTAGGTCTTCATTACCAAGCAGTCCTTCGTCTGGTGCCTAGCAGTCCTTCGCTAGGTCTTCGACTCCTAGCAGTCCTTCGCTAGGTGCCCAGCTGTCCTTCGCCAGGTCTTCGACTCCTAGCAGCCCTTCGCTAGGTGCCCAGCAGCCCGTCGCCAGGACTTAGGGTTTTAGTGCCTAGCAGTCCTTCACTAGGTGCCTAGCTGTCCTTCGCTAGGACTTCAATCGGCACACTCAAGTAGCATGTTAGATAAACATAACATCTTATCTTTTGAACCCTTTGCCATTATCAAAACACAGGTTCGACTTGGGTGCTGTCTGCACCAACATGGAGATCTCATGTCTATATCCTCTCTCTTGACAAAATTATAAAAATATTTAATTTTGAAATTCTCCTCCATGATCACTCCTAATTGTTTTAATTGTTGTTGATTTTTCATTTTCAATTCTTCTACAAAATGAAATAAAAACATCTAGGGTTTGATCCTTATATTTTAGAAAATATGTCCAAGTGTATCTAGTAAAGTCATCAATGATCACAAAATAATATCTACTACCATTCAAAGATATTATAGTGCTACAATCAAATAAGTCCATCTGTAGTAAATCCAAAGCGGTAGAAGTACTTACAGCGCTTTTACCTTTGTGTGAAGATTTCATTTGCTTACCCATTTGACATGCATCACAAAGCTTCTCCTTTTCGTACATGATGCTTGCTAAGCCACGAACTAGTCCATTGTTGGCCAACTTCCGGATGTTCTTCATGTTCACGTGTGCCAATCTCCGGTGCCAAAGGGTGGACTCATCTTCTCTTGACATGAAACACTTAACAGGAGCATTAATAGCACTTTTACAAGAAACTTGATAAATATTATCTATCCTTGTGCCTACTAGTACCGTGTCAAGTGTGTCATTTTGTCTAACTAGACATTGACTTGAATGAAAATCAATTATGTAACCCGCATCACACAATTTACTGACACTTAGGAGATTAAATGTCATCCCCTTGACTAGAAGGACATTCTTAATCCTAAGACATTCAGATATTTGAATGTCTCCTATCCCTACAACCTTAAGACTACCATTGTTACCAAAAGATACATTACCTCTACTTTTTCTTTGTAGGTAGTGAACAAAGATCTATCACCGGTCATATGTTTGGAGCACCCACTATCAACGAACCAAGTTGATAGATGCTCTTCCTCAATTAAGGTCTACACAATACGAAAAATAAAAGATTTAGGTACCCAAATCTTAGGACCTAAAACACCTACAATGCAAGACTTAGGCACCCATGCCTTGACCACTTTCTTTTGAACCCTAGAAGTCTTAGGTGATCTAACATGAGTCCTAGACATTAAGGAAACAAAAGTCGGTTCTTTAGGTCGGTAACCTATACCGGCCTTGTTGTAAACCGCCCTTTGTGCATTTAAGATCATATCCAAAGTCTTAGAGCTAGTTGAGAATTTCTCAAGAAGACTCTTGAGTCTCTCAACCTCACCCTTCAAGACTTTGTTTTCATCTTCTAAGACTTCTACATGCAAATCATCAAGATCCTTATCCTTAGAGGATTTCAATTGTTCTACTTCTACTTTTAATGATTTAATCTTTTCTTTGGATTTCTTTAACAATTCGGTTAAGCATGCAATAGATCTATAACATTTGTCTAATTCGGGAGAAATTACCTCTTCATCATCCGAAGATGATGAAGCCGCATTTGAGGAGTCCATGGATTCATCACAGCTCTCCTCATCTTCAATAGCCATGAGTGCTACATGACGAGTGCTCTTCTCCTCCTTTTCCTCTTCGGATGAACTAGAAGAAGATTCATCCCACGTGGCCTTCAAAGCCTTCTTCTTCTTCTTTGATTTCTCCTCCTTCTTCTTTAACTTTGGACATTCACTCTTGTAATGTCCTTTCTTGCTACACTCAAAGCAAGTAACATTAGTCTTATCAATTTTAACTTGACTAGGGTTACCTTTCCCTTTGTAGCGTCGGCTCTTCCTCATCATCCTCCTTACGAAATTAGCCATCTCGGATGAAGATGACTCGCTACCATCCTCGTCGGACTCGGACTCGGACTCGGATGAAGATGACGAGACCTCCTTCTCCTTCTTCTTCTCCTTCTTCTTCTTGGTCTTTTCCCCTGCCACAAGTGCAATCCCCTTCTCCTTGGGGCCTTTGTTAGCAATTTCATGGAGCTCCATTTCACAAAATAAACCATCTATTTTAACTATTGACAAATCCTTGGAAACCTTGTAGGCATCCACCATGGATGACCACAAGGCATTCCTTGGAAAGGCTTTTAGCACATACCTCACAAGGTCGCGGTTCTCGACCTTTTCATCAATGGAGTGGAGACCATTCAATATCTCTTTGAATCGGCCATGGAGTTCACTTACCGTTTCCGATTCCTTCATGGTATGATTTTGGAGCTGGTTGAGGAATAAGTCCCTCTTGGCTATCCTCGAGTCCCGGGTGCACTCATGGAGTTCGATAAGCTTGTTCCATAGATCCTTGGCGCTTGTGAAGGGACCAACTTTGATTAGTTGGTCCTTGGTCATCTCGCACTGCAAGGTGACCACTGCCTTTGCATCAACTTCCCCTTTCCGAGTTTGCTCAGCCGACCATCGCGAGGACTCCAACTCTTTTCCCTCGGCATCTCTTGGAGGGATGAATCCTTCCTTCACGGAGAACCACATACCAATATTGGTCTTGAGGTAGTACTCAATGTGAGACCTCCAATACTGAAAATCAGATCCGTCGAAGAAGGGAGGTCGGGTGGTGCTAAATCCTTCTCTCATTGCTATTCTTGTTGACTCTTGGGTGTTAGTCCGTTTGAGTAGAGCCCCAAGCTCTGATACCACTTGTTGGTTCTTAGATGGCTAGAGAGGGGGGGGGGGGGTGAATGTAGCCAGACACAGACTTTTGAACTCTTTTCGAGATTTCTCAAGTTTTTCTACACTTAGGGTTAGCGACAGCGGAAACACAGAAAAACAAAGACAAGAACACAAACAGAAATAACAATACAAGATCGCTAACAAGGAGGATTTACAAGGTTCGGGGATAACTTGCCCCTACTCCTTGGCGTGCCCGTGAGGTGGGCGATCCCTTGATCGTCGGCAGATCAAGCCCCGGGAAATCCGGATAAAATAACATCTCATTCTCGGTGGAGAAACCTCTCCACAGCAGTCTCAATAAAATGATGAAGAATAAAGCATAGAGACACACAAAGACTTACAGAGCACAAGCAGGCGAAGAGAAATGTTTACAGGCACAAACAACAACCCAGCACAACCTCGGCAAGAGCCTTCACTCAGCTCTTCCTTGTTTGATTGCTGATTGCCTTGCCACGAATCCTTCCAAGTGCTCAAGTCTCTCAAGATTCAAAGTATCAGAGTGTATGCGAGAGCTTCAAGATTCAGAGTTATTGCCAAAGAGATGAAGAGTTCCCTTCTCTTCTTCGCCAGCCAGCTCTTAACCTGCGTCGCCAGTAGCCAGGTCACAGATGCTCCTCTGCAGCTCACCAGCTGCTCATCTGAAACAACCCAGCTACCCTGACCTCTCCTGGACTCCCTGAACTCTCCTCAGCCGAGCCCCAGTCAGCATCTCAGTCGTTGCCAGTAGCGTAGTTGTCCGTTGAAACCTGAGAAGAGGAAAACGTCCAAACCTGCTAATAGAAAGTCCCCAGTTGACTCTCCTTGAGTAATCCTGAGTTACCTGCACACTTAGCAGTTGTTTAGCATAGCAAATTAACAGAGAATCGATTATCAGAAGATCAGAGCAGATAACAGTATTGTTTAGAAGAAAATCAGAACGCGATCAGAAGTCTGACAGCGTATTTGAAATAAAGTTCAAATACTGATCGGTCCACAGACCGATCAGAGATGACCCTGATCGGTCACCAGACCGATCAGGGTAAGCCCTGAATGATCAGGCTTCAGCCTGATCGGTCCACAGTGAGAAAATAGAAATCGCGGACTTCTTGTGATCGGTCACCGAACCGATCACAGATCGTGGATCAGTCACCGGACCGATCCACAGCATTGCTGGGATTCCCAGCTTTCGCAGGCCAAATCCCCCTGATCGGTCACCTGACCGATCAGGTTGTGTCCTGATCGGACACCTGACCGATCAGGTTGTGTCCTGATCGGACTGGTGACCGATCAGGATACTCCTTGACCGATCAGGAGCCTTCCTGATCCGTCGGGATGAGAAATGTCGTGACACTTTGATCGGTCAAGCTTCCGATCCAAATTTCTCACAGAAACCTACTGACCTCTCCCTGATCGTTCACTAGAACGATCAAGAGCCGAACAGAAGCCTTCTGTTCTCTCCCTGATCGTTCACCAGAACGATCAGGAGCCAAACAATACTTTCTGTTCTCAATCTGATCGTTCACCAGAACGGTCAGTCTTCCCTGGATCGGTCACCAGACCGAGCCACAACAGGGAGATTGTACCAACTCCCTGATCGGTCGCCACACCGATCCAGCTTAGACCAAATCAGCCTTGAGTCAGGAGAATAGCCTCCCTAGCCGTCTCTGACTCATTCTGGTCCTAGAGAACGAGCTCACGTGCCCTCTCTGACCAGTACATGCAATGCTCAGTCCCCCGGACCAAGATTTCGTGCCCAGCTTCACTCACTGGGACTTCGTTCAACCTAGCTTCCCTAGCTAGGACCTGGCTTCACTCACCAGGGTTTCAGTCACCCGGCTTCACTCACCGGGACCCGGCTTCACTCACCGGGGTTTCAATCACCTGGCTTCACTCACCAGGACCCGGCTTCACTCACCGGGGTTTCCATCACCCGACTTCACTCATCGGGACCCGACTTCATCACCAGGGTTTCCAATCACCTGGCTTCACTCACCAGGACCCGACTTCACTCACCAGGGCTTCTGTAACCCAGCTTCACTCACCGGGAGTCGTGCCCAGTCCCCGACCAGGACTTAAACCAGACTCACCTCATTAACCTAAACTAAAATCGGTGTCAACACCAAAATAACAATCAGGGTCAGACTGCATCAACACTTACGACCAGGACTTATTGCCCAGCTTCACTCACCAGGATTTTTGCCCATCTTCACTCACCAGGACTTCATGCCCAGTCCACGACCAGGACTTATTGCTCAACCCTATGTCTGGACTTCGGTGCCCAGCCCTCGGCCAGGACTTATTGCCCAATTCCTCGAATCAGGACTTCATGCCCAACCCTCGGTCAGGTCTTCGGTGCCCAGCCCTCGGCTAGGACTTAGTGTCCAATCCATGATTAGGACTTAGTGCCCAATTCTTCGAACCAGGACTTATTGCCTAGGTTAACTAGGACTTTTCTTCACTTTGGTACTGATTTCTTGACTTACCCTTCTCTTGTTCAATGTATCACTAACTTAAGCATATTGTTAAACATTGAAATACTCGAGGAGGGCATCACTGATGCATCTTGCACCAACAATCTCCCAATTTTTGATGTTTGACAATATCGTAAGTTAGATTGGATTAAAGGGATAAGTTATGATCCTTGGGATAAACTGAAAAAACTTGATCTAAGTTTTGATCCTTGAAAAAAAATATTTTGATTTACATTTTGATCCTTTGAGAAAAAATTTCGAACTTACGCTCTCTATTCCTTTGGGAGAGAAAAAAAATTTCCTAAGAAAAATTTCTAACTTAAGCTCACTCTCCCCCTTTGTGATACATCAAAAAAAAATGACAAAACAAACTTGTACCAACAATGAAAATTTTAAAAAAATTATTTTCCTTTTGAAAGTACTTTGTATAATTCTTTGAAAGCATATCATTTTTGATAAAACAATTTTTGAAACTCTTCCCTTTTTGTTTGAAAAAGACTAAGTACTAGAAAAAACTGCACCAAAAAAATTGTACATTGAAAAGTATCGTGCACTTGGAAAAATATTTTGTACTTTTAGAAAATATTTTGAACTTAGAAAATTTTGCACTTAGAAAAATATTGCCTTAGA
Organism: Boesenbergia rotunda; assembly: GCA_024364735.1. Lineage (NCBI taxonomy): Eukaryota > Viridiplantae > Streptophyta > Magnoliopsida > Zingiberales > Zingiberaceae > Boesenbergia > Boesenbergia rotunda. The sequence continues at coordinate 225,904 of JAGFNQ010001899.1, read as the reverse complement.
ATAATTGCACTCATAAAAGATTTTCACTTAAAAAAAATTATGCACTTTAGAAAAATATTTTCACTTAGAGAAATATAGTGCATTTAGAAAAATTAGTATTTTGAAAGAAATTTGCACTTAGTACTTTGAAAAATGTTTTGCACAAAAAAATTTATACTTTGGAAAAAATATTGTGCACGTTAGAAAATTATTAGTATTTTGAAAAATATTTTGCACTTTTGAAAAATATTAGGACTTTGAAAAATATTTTGTACTTATCAAATATTAAAACAAATCTTTTAATATTATTTTTGTTTTGAAAACATAATATTTTACTTGACTTGGTTTCTTTTCCAGTCTGACACAATCTTAGGAAACCTTGTTAACTACAAGGACATTTCCCTAGGTATCCTAGAAATTCTCCAAACTCAAGTAAATATTATTTCAAATTGATTCCAAAAGACAAAAGGATTTTGAAAATAAGTTCTTGACTTGGATTCTTTTCCAGTCTGACACAATCCTAGGAAACCTTGTTAACTACAAGGACATTTCCCTAAGTGTCCTGAAAAATTCTCCAGACTCAAGTAAGATTATTTTCAAAAGTGATTCCAAAAAAAATGACTTTAAAATGATAGTATTTTAAAGAGAAAATACTTATGTTTTCAAAAAGATTCTGAAAATACAGTGTATGAAAACATTTTGAAATGTTCAATAATTCTCTTAATTTGACCTCCCCTAAACTTGACACAGTCCTTGGAAGCTTGTTGACTACAAGTAATCTTCCTCTGAGTCTTAAGGTTTGATTCAGACCAAAAGAATTATCTAATAATTAAAAATTGTCAGAAAATAGAATTACTTTTTTTTGACTTAGACTCCCCCTAAATCTGACACAATCCTAGGAGTTCTTGTAGATCAAGAAGAAAACTCCCTATGTGTCTTTCAGGGTTTATCAAAATCAAAAGATTAATTTAAAACAATTTCTGACCGATATTTTGAAATGATAGTATGATATTTTCAAAGAATTAATTTTCGAAAGAATGGAATATAATAAGTTTCTTAAACATTTTTCGAAAACATATTTTGAAGTGATAGTAATTTTTAAAGCACAAGACTTTTCAAAAAATATTAAAAAAAATACTCCCCCTGAACTCGACATCGGCTGACTCTATCTAAGTTACTTAAGGGACTTTAGTGTTGACCTAACAAGCTTGTGTCTAATTGTGTAGGTCAAATAATTTTTTGAAAGAATATAATTTTGAAAATTTATTGTATATAAGCAATCAGACAAGCATGAACTCCATAAAAACATTATTATGTTAAAATATTATTTTGAAAATAGATTTTTAGAAAAATATCCTAAGAATTTTGAAAACAATTTTGAAAAGCATCTTTCAATTTATTAATCTTTCAATTTATTAGTCCTTAACATCTCACCCATTCTAAATATCTCAGTATAAGCAAGCATGGTTGCCTTATGAATGTATTGTGAGATGCTTGAGTAATTTTTCTTTGAATTAATGTTAAATCTAAGATTTAATTAAAACTTGTGTTAGATTCAAATTTATCAAATAGTAAATAAAAAATGAGTTTCGATAATTGGCTTCCAGGTCTTAGCGAGGAACAGAGGCCTTCATTGGTCGTAGCCTTATTGGAGCAACAACCCTTTCCTTAACAAAGCTTTTTACCAAAAATTCATTTTTCAAGTTACTTCTTGAAAAATTTTGGTCTAACTAGCTTAGGTTTTGGATCGGTAGCTTCGGCTAGTTCCACCAGACTAAACAGACCAAGTAGGGTACACCTTACCCCACTTGACCTTATTAGAAGGGCTTCCCTAACGTACTATCATCTCACCTCCACCTAATACTATGTTGTTCAAGTTTCAAGTAAGTTTTTTGTCCTTAACTAACCGTTCTAAATCATGCGGAAATTTAAACATGAATGTCATGACATATATTTTTTAAAAAAATTAGCAAATGCATGAGCATGACATTTATGCATGATTCAATCAAGTCAAGGCATTTTTAATTAAGTTTCTAATAATGTATCAAATTCTCGATTTGATACATATCGTGTGAACCTACAAATATGCCAACCCACTTTGACATATTTAATTTTATTAAATTGATTGTTGCAGTTGGGTAAGATTTTATTTAGTTTGAGTTTAAGTTATTAAGATTTAATTAGAGGTTAACATCATTTAAGAGTTAGAGTTAATGTTGAGGTTATTTAAGAATTAATTGGAGTTAAATTAATTAAGAATTAATTGAAGTTACATTAATTAAGAATTAATTGAAGTTATATTAATTAAGAATTAATTGAACTTAAAATAATTAAGAATTAATTGAAGTTAAATTAATTAGGGATTAATTGAAGTTAAATTAATTAAGAATTAATTGGGGTTAAATTAATTAAGAATTTGAAGTTAAATTAATTAGGGATTAATTGAAGTTAAATTAATTAAGAATTAATTGGAGTTAAAATAATTAGGAATTTGAAGTTAAATTAATTAGGGATTAATTGGAGTTAAATTAATTAAGAATTAATTGAGGTAAAAATAATTAAGCTTAAATTGACGTTAAAATAATTAAGATTTAATTAATATTAAAATAATTAAGATTTAATTAAGAATTAAATTAATTAAGTATTAATTAGGATTAAATAAATTAAGGATTAATTAAAATTAAATTAATTAAGGATTAATTACAATGAAATTAATTAAGGATTAATTAAAATGAAATTAATTAAGGATTAAATTGAGTTAAAAGTTTTGGGTCTAATTGCATTAATTTCATTATTTCAAAAATGTCTGACTTATCTACTATTTCTTCTTCATTCAATTTTTCAAGTTTTTCTAATACTTCTGCTTTGTTTGAATTTTTGTAGATTTTATTAACTGTAGCCTTGCTTCTAGAAAATTCATCTTTCTCCTCATCCTCATCATTAAGGTCGTATTCTTCTATATCTTCGTAGTAAGTAGAGTAATTTTCAGAATTGTTAATTAATATTTCATAATTAATATCCAAGAAGTTATCAGGATTAACCAGGAAATCAATATTAATTAAATCTTCATTCTCATCTATAGAAGTTTCTAGATTATCAGGATTATCTTAAGATAAAATATCAGAATTAATAATAGATTTATCATTATCCTCAAAAATATCTTTTATATCCTCAGAAAATTCTTCAGAATTATCTTTATCATCATTATCCTTAGAACTATCTTTAATATCCTCAGAAAAATCTTCAGAATTATCTTTAATATCATATGAATTATCTTTAATATTATCAAAAAAATTATTAGAATTAATTCTAAAAATTATTGCATTGATATTAAAGATTAAAAGGTTAATTTTTGATATTTTAATATTATCTACATTTGGTAATTGGTTATGCAAAATATTAATTTGACTATACAAAAAGTCTAATTTTTCAGAAAAATTATCTAACTTATCTAAATTATCATATGACTGTGCAGGAATTTGAAAATCTTTATAAATATAAACTTTTTGTACCTTGGACGGACACTGATTCTTGTAGTGTCCGTGCTTTTGACATTTGAAGCACTTGATTTGACTCTTGTCCCTCCGGACTCCGGGCGCTGGTACCTCCTTTGCTGCTGGTGGTGAAGATCGAGTCTTACGAATATGACACTAATTTTTATAGTGTCCTCTCTCCCTGCACTTGAAACATATAATATGAAATTTAAAAATTGACATACTTAAAAAAAATATACCTGATTCACCCTGGGCTCCCCCTCAACTCCTGGCGTCTTTGCTCCGTCGACGGTTAGTTTGGTGAAGAGCGACCAGGCTTTGATACCACTTGTGGGGACCGATGCCGTCGATAGAGGGGGGGGTGAATATCGACTTGTAAAAATTTACGAAAACTTGTCATAAATTCGATCGTTTGTTCTAGATACAGAGTTAGTAGCACAGCGGAAAAATAGACAGAACGAAAAACCAAACGACAGAGTGCACACAGGTTTTTACTTGGTTCCCAACTCCCCAGGGTCAGTACGTCCAAGGCCTAAGCACGAGAAATGCTCGTCCACTAATGGTCTCCTTTCCGGACATTTCGGAGGCGGAGAAACTCATCTTACAGTGCACGATTTATAATCAAAATATTAAGGAAAGCAAATGCAAAAAGTAAATTCAAACCAAACAAAGAGTCGACGATCCCGGCCTATCTGGAACTCCGAAGTGTCGCACACTTCCTCTTGGAGCCTCCTTGGTCGCAGGGCTTCGACTCTAGCGCTTTTCTTTCGCTCAGAATGCTTAGAATGTCGTTGTGATTGCTGTTCTGAGTTGAGGGGTCGAACCCCTTTATATAGTCATGTCTAGGGTGCCTGTGTTGCTATAGGGCGCCTTACAAGCCTTGGTCAAACCTCATCCTCGCGCCGAACTCGCAGCAGGGATAGAATCCCCTTCCCAGGCGCCTGGGACCTTCCTAGGTGCCTGGGAGCCCTCAGGCGCCTGTGTTAACAGGCGCCTGGGATAGGCTTGCCCAGTCTAGGGCGCCCACAAGGTCTGGGGCGCCTGTATTGATACAGGCACCCTAGATAGCCTTCCAGGCAGCCTTTTCTTCTTTGTTAGCTCTTCCGTCTTGCCTCCAACTTTAGGTACCTGCAATAACATCAAAGACAAGACAAATATGCATACAATCTTAACCTTAGAGATTGGTTCTGACTTTGGATTTCCGCGAAACCCTAGGTTAAACCGACGCCTGTGTTCCCTTCCCGGGGAATGTGCCTTTCGCCTACTCCTCTCAGGAGAAGGTTGCCACCCGGCCCATCCGATTGGACTTTTGCCCAGCTTCACTCACCAAAACCTTTGGCCAATCTTACGACCAGGTCTTATTGCCCAGCTTCACTCACCAGGACTTTTGCCCAGCTTCACTCACCAGGACTTCGTGCTCAATCCACGACCATGACTTATTGTTCAACCCTATGTCAGGACTTCGGTGCCTAGCCCTCGGCTAGGACTTATTGCCCAATTCCTCGAATCAGGACTTCGTGCCCAACCCTCGGTCAGGTCTTCGGTGCTCATCCCTCGGCCAGGACTTAGTGCCCAATCCATAATCAGGACTTAGTGTCCAATTCTTCTAACCAGGACTTATTGCCTAGGTTAACTAGGACTTTTCTTCACTTTGGTACTGATTTCTTGACTTACCCTTCTCTTGTTCAATGTATCACTAACTTAAGCATATTGTTAAACATTGAAACACTCGAGGAGGACATCACTGATGCATCTTGTACCAACATAAACACTCTGCCCCATGTATATATGGGGGAGATCTCTCTCATCTTCTCTGGTCTATGGGAAGAGAAGGGATCCCTGCCTACTACCACGCTCCGAAACCACTACCCATGAGCGGTCAAGAGGAGTAGTACAGAGCAAATGTACACACCCAACGGTATCCACTAACCCATGAGTGGTCGTGTGTGTATATTATGTGTTGGATGATGATAGGCTCAACCATAAGTGAGTCACTGATCGCCGACATGTAACAGTGTAGATATGATGCATGACTCTAACACATGCAACCCCTACCAGGTCATCGACACTTAACACAACCTACCATGCAAAGGTCGTAAGCATGTATCATAACTCAATCATACTATATCCAGACACACGTGCAAGTATGACTAGAATCAATTAATGCAACTATATGTTGGATCGAGAAACACAATAGAGGGGGGGGGGGTGAATATCTTGAAAATTTTTTCGGATAAGACTTAAAAGAAAATACGCAGCGGAATTAAAAACAAACACGAGGAACACAAGTATTTTTTACTTGGTTCAGAGTCGCGGTCGGCTCCTACTCCAAGGCCCACGGTCCTTGACCGTTTACTGTGGGCAATTCTATAATAGCGCAAAGATTTACAGAATTTTGATACAATAGTAGTGTAGTAAATAAATGAATACACTTTTCGTTACCGACGCCCGGTGTGGATCGCACTTCAGAGCAAAGGGTCGTCGTCGGCGCTGGAATGTCGAGATCGGAGTTTGCCGGAGTAGAGTGCTTGAACGAAAAGCATAGAGGCGTTGGAAAGTTGTGTTCTTGAAGCCTAGGGGTCGAGCCCCTTTTATAGTGCTCCTGGGGGCGCCTGATTCGCCGGGGGCGCCTGACACGTGCCTTCAGATTGGAGAAACTTCATCCGCAGCTCGGTCAACGCTTATCCCTTCCGAATCGGCCTCTGGAGCTGACTGGGGTGCCCGGGACCTCCCGGGCACCTAGCTTGACCTGGTCCGCTGGCTTCGTGGCTGATTTTGCTTTGATTCCTCTTTGGCTTTGACCTTGGGCGCCCGGTGTTGGTGCAGACAGCACCCAAGTCGAACCTGTGTTTTGATAATGGCAAAAGGGTTCAAAAGTTAAGATATTATGTTTATCTAACATGTTCACTAAGTTTACAGGAAATGAAGTCCTAGGTACACTGGGCACGAAGTCCTGGTCGAGGACTGGGCACGAAGTCCTGGTCGAGGACTGGGCACGAAGCCCTGGCAAGGAGCTGGGCACCGAAGACCTGCTCGGAAGGTGGGCACGAAGTCCTAGTCGATGACTGGGCACGAAGCCCTGGCAAGGAGCCGGGCACCGAAGACCTGCTCGGAAGGTGGGCACGAAGACCTGCTCGGAAGGTGGGCACAAAGTCCTGCTCGGAAGGTGGGCACGAAGACCTGGTCAGGTGTATCGGGCAAAAGTCCAACCGGAGGAGCCGGTTGGCAAAAGGTAAACTCTCCTGAGAGGAGTAGGTGAGGACGCGTTCCCCGTCGAGGGAACAGTAGGCATCGACTCGACCTAGAGCTCCATTTCGGAGACCCAAAGCCAGAACCAAGACAGCTAAGGCTGTATAAAGATAACATATTATTTCTCTGTGTTATTTTGGACTAACCCTGGATGCAGGACCGAAGGAACGAGTGTCTGCAGCTCAGAGAGCCTCAAAGGAGTGAGGCAGCAGCTGAGTAGGGCGCCCGGAGTGTCCCGGGCGCCCCAAGGTGAATACAAAAGAAGTAGAGCAAATGTACGCTTCGGAAGCTAACTGGGCGGGGCGCCCCCATGCTCCCGGGCGCCCCGAGCTCAAGCCAACGAAGTGGATAAAAGTCAAGCCAGCGAGAAACCAGCGGATAGGGTCAACCCGGGCGCCCCTAGCGTCCCGGGCGCCCCCCAGTCAAACCTCAGCCTTATCACGAAGGGATAACGGCTGACCGAGAGGTGCTCAGACCGGTTGACACGTGGGGGGGGGGGGCGCCCCGACATTCCGGGCGCCCCCAGAGGCTATAAAAAGGCCCCTCGACCCCAAGGCTTGAGAACACAATTCTTCCAACGCATTCACGCTCTTCTACTCACGCGCTCTGCTCCGGAAACCTCCCGACTCGAGATACAAGCGCCGACGACGTCCCTCTACTCCAAAAATACAATCTACACTGGATGTCAGTAACGAAGAGCTGCTTTTAAGTTTACTGTACTATTCTTGTAATACATTTTGTAAACTGTTTTTGCGCACATATAGAATTGCCCGCAGTAAACGGTCAACGACCGTGGGCCTTGGAGTAGGAGCCGACCGCGACTCCGAACCAAGTAAAATCGTGGTGTTTGTGTGTTTTACTTTATTAATTTCCGCTGCTAATTCTCTTCTACGAATCCGAACGTTTTACGATATTCACCCCCCCTCTATCGTTCTTCTCGATCCAACAAGTGGTATCAGAGCGGGGAAGCTCAAATTTGGTGCAACCACCAGTTTGAGAATTTTTTGGATTTTTTTAATTACTTTTCTTTTACTTTTTTGAAATTTTCTCGTTAATCGAGGTTGGTGCAATACCCCTCGACAATTATTTCTCTTTATCCCACACTACTAATCCAAGACCAAGTCTTGGGATATTTTCTTTCCTTTTAGTTTACTTTTCAGATAAAATGGTCATGCAAGAATGCTTCAGCACCGCAAGACCGCCTCTCTTCAGTGGGGAGGACTTCTCCTACTGGAAGAGCAGAATGGAGGTCCACCTGAAAACTCAGGTGGACATGTGGATAATCATCCAGTCCGGACTGGAGATTCCAAAGAATGCTGAAGGAGTACCACAGACCTACACAGAGTGGGATACCGCTCTGAAACGAAAGATTGAAGCTGATGCAAAAGCGACCCAGACCCTCCAATGCGGCTTAACAAAAGAGGAGCTGAACCGAGTGGGTCCATTCAACAGTGCTAAAGAGCTGTGGGGGAAACTGATCGAACTGCACGAAGGAACTTCAGATACTCGAATCAGTAAAAGAGATCTCCTCCTGAACAAGCTGTACACGATCAAGATGACTGACAACGAAACAGCAGCTCAGCTCCACGCCCGAATTCAGGAGCTAATGAACGGACTACACACAATCGGTCACAAGATAGAAAACCGTGACCTGATAAGGTACGCTCTTAATACTTTCTCGAGAAACACCTTGTGGGCATCTATGGTAGATGCATACAAGGTTTCAAGGGACCTTTCAAAAATTAAACTAGATGAATTGCTTTTAGAACTTGAATTGCATGAGCAGACTAACTGCACCGTGGCCGAGAAAGGCATTGCCTTTATTGCAGGTAAAGCTGGAAAGGTATCCAAAAAGAAACCTCAACCTGCACTCGAGTCTGATTCAGACTCAGACTCAGAAGACGACGAAGGAGACCGACCTAAGCTGGTCCGACTGGCCCGGAACTACTACAAGGAATTGAAGAATCAATCCAACAGAAGAAAAGCCAGCCGAAAGAAGGAAGATCAAGCTGAATCAACTAAGAACAAATCATGTGTGACGTGCTTCGAGTGCAACAAAAAGGGACATTTCAAATCCGAATGTCCTAACCTAAAAGAAGCCAAGAAAGCAAGAAGAAAGAAGGAACTTCAGGCAACATGGGATAAGTCCTCCTCCTCCGAAGAAGAAGAGGTCCCACAGTCGAACCTGCTCGCGCTAACCGCCTCAGAAGAAATCGAGACCGAGTCAGAATCGGAACAGGACGACGGCAGACTAACATTTCCAGACGACGGCGAAATCAAGGTAAGTGGTTTTTCTAGAAGTCAGTTAAATGAGTTAATTTCTTATCTTTCTCGAGATTTGGCGAAAGCTAAACTCTGAGTCTAATCCCTTCGACAGGAAGTAAAACTCCTGAAAGAGGGAGCTGACTCTAGATCTTTAACTGAGAAGGTTCAAGAAGGAACCTCTACTCAAGTTAAACTTGAGAAAGAGAACTCCTCCCTGAAAACTCAAGTTAAGGATCTTAGATCAGCTTTAGAACGATTCACATCTGGTTCCAAGGGTCTTGACATGATTCTTGGAAAACAGAAATCGGTTCTAAATCGATCCGGACTAGGCTATAGAACCAAATCAAGACAAAGATCCTACTATGCTGTACTGAACCAGTCCAGACCTAAAGTTCAGGCATGGGTACCTAAACTGTACCTAAACAAACAAACTGGATTAAATCAGTATTGGATCCCCAAGGACAAGATTCACATCTTGCCAAACCATTATCGTGGCTTTAGTCCAGGGGA
>JAGFNQ010001899.1:97938-215996 GCA_024364735.1 Boesenbergia rotunda | reverse complement strand
AAATTCACCAAACTCAAGTTCAAGAACCTAGGCACAGTGACATTTGGCAACAATGCTACACTCAAGGTAATTGGGTCAGGTAATATTGAACTTAAAACTGACTTTGTTATTAAGAAAGTTCTTTTGGTTGAAAACTTCAAATTTAACTTGCTTAGCATAAGTCAGTTATGTGATTCTGGTTATGTAGTTACCTTCAACAATTCTAACTGCCTTATTAGAAACCTGCAAGACTCAGAAATCATGATTAAGGGCACTAGGAAAAATAATATTTACACTATAAATCTACCCCTAGTACCTAAATGCATGTTAACTCAGTTAGAACAATCAAACCTCTGGCATAGGAGACAAGGTCACACTAACCTAAAAATTATTTCAAAAATCACCCAACTCGGCCTAATTAAAGGTATTCCTAAACTTAAAAATCATGAAAACTTAATATGTGAATCATGTAATCAAGGTAAACAAACCAGGTCTAATCACAAACTAATCTAATCTGATTAAACTCAAACCACACTTGAGCTCCTGCACCTTGACCTATTTGATTCACATGGAGCCAAGTCACTAAGCGGAAACCGATACTGCTTAGTAATAGTTGATGATTACTCTAGGTTCACCTGGGTTAGGTTTCTAAAGACCAAAGATGAAACCCTAAACCTATTCAGTAACTTTTGTAAGTTAATTGAAAATCAAAACGATACTAAAATCAAAAGACTTAGGAGTGACCACGGGGGAGAGTTTGAAAATCAACAATTTGAGGAATTTTGTAAGGTAAATGGGTATATATATGAATTTTCATGTCCTAGAACCCCCCAACAAAATGGGATAGTCGAAAGAAAAAATAGAACACTACAGGAAGCCGCTAGGGCTATGCTCAATGAATTTAACTTAGCTGACATATTCACTAAACCCCTACCTGAATCTGAATTCAGCTCATTAAGAAGGCAGTTAGGATTATGCTTGGTAGAATAGGGTTACTCTACTTTTGTTTTTTTAACTGCTTTACTTATTTTAAATCAGTTTCTATTTTTTTTTTTTAAAATCAGCTTATACTTAGTTTTGAAAAGGTTTTAAAAATAAATTTTTTTTGAATTAGTTTTATTTTCAAAAACTACCCCCTTCAAAACTATGGCTTTTTCGCAAATGGACTTAGCATAGGCCCTAACCCTAGAACTGCATGCACCTATAGATCTAGAAGCCAGCATCTCACAAGCACCTTAGGGTACTTTTGATTGATAACATAGAATGGGTTGAGATGCTTAGGTCTTTGCCTTAATTCAAGATGCTTTAAGTCAGTGCATTTGCAGTAATTGAGGCACTAAATACAACTTACACAGTAATCAAGTTGAGTGTCAAGTTTAGAAAATTTAACTTGAACAGAACACTTAACTTGACTAACCCTAGAGAAAACTACTGTTTATAACAGTAAGTAAGTAGCTAATTGGGTTAGACAGGACTAAAAAAAGAAAATTGAAATTGGTTTGATTTAGTTCATATCTTGTATTGGTTCAGTACAGCAAATTATGCAATTTAGCAATTTTCTTTCTGCAATTATACAATTTATCTGTTTTTAATATTGCTTTATTTTTTTTGATATATGGCAAAGGGGGAGAGATAGGAAAGGAGAGAGAAACTTTAAATTTTTGAAACTTTAAAATTTTGTTAAATTCAAAATTTTATCCTTTATTCAAAAAATAATTAATCTATTTGTCTTGAAACTTAAGTTTTCAAAAATTTTCCTAAGTACTTAAAACTTAAGTTTTCAAAAATTGGGTTAAGTACTCAAAACTTAAAGCTCTCAAAATGTTTCTAAGTATAAATTTTCCAATAATTACACGACCATATTTTGGAAAATATGTTTCTTTTGAAAACTGTTCTAAAGTGTTTGAAAAATTAATTCCATCTTTAGACTTAGAATTTTTCTTAAAACCCCACGAACTCTTTGAAAAATCTAAAGAGAGATTCCTTCCAGGGGGAGGAAACAAATTTTTAACTGTTCTGATTAACTTAACTTTTTAACCGGGTTGCCATAAATCAAAAAGGGGGAGATTGTTGGTGCAGACAGCACCCAAGTCGAACCTGTGTTTTGATAATGGCAAAAGAGTTCAAAAAGTTAAGATATTATGTTTATCTAACATGTTCACTAAGTTTACAGGAAAAGAAGTCCTAGGTACACTTGGCACGAAGTCTTGGTCGAGGACTGGGCACGAAGCCCTGGCAAGGAGCTGGGCACCGAAGACCTGCTCGGAAGGTGGGCACGAAGACCTGCTCGGAAGGTGGGCACGAAGACCTGGTCAGGTGTATCAGGCAAAAGTCCAACCGGAGGAGCCGGTTGGCAAAAGGTAAACTCTCCTGAGAGGAGTAGGTGTGGACGCGTTCCCCGTCGAGGGAACAGTAGGCGTCGGCTCGACCTAGGGCTCCATTTCGGAGACCCAAAGTCAGAACCAAGACAGCTGAGGCTGTATAAAGATAACATATTATTGCTCTGTGTTATTTTGGACTAACCTTGGATGCAGGACCGAAGAAACGAGTGTCTGCAGCTCAGAGAGCCTCAAAGGAATGAGGCAGCAGCTGAGTAGGGCACCCGGAGTGTCCCGGGCGCCCCCAAGGTGAATACAAAAGAAGTGGAGCAAATGTACGCTTCGGAAGCTAACTGGGCGGGGCGCCCCCGTGCTCCCGGGCGCCCCCATGCTCCCGGGCGCCCGGGATGGTCCGGGCGCCCCGAGCTCAAGCCAACGAAGTGGATAAAAGTCAAGCCAGCGAGAAGCCAGCGGATAGAGTCAACCTGGGCGCCCCTAGCGTCCCAGGCGCCCCCCAGTCAAACCTCATCCTGATCCCGAAGGGATAACGGCTGACCGAGAGGTGCTCGGATCGGTTGACACGTGGGGGGGCGCCCCCGACGTTCCGGGCACCCCCAGAGGCTATAAAAAGGCCCCTCGACCCCAAGGCTTGAAGACACAATTCTTCCAACGCATTCACGCTCTTCTACTCCCGCGCTCTGCTCCGGAAACCTCCCGACTCGAGATACAAGCGTCGACGATGTCCCTCTGCTCCGAAAATATAATCTACACCGGACGTCGGTAACGAAGAGCTGCTTTTAAGTTTACTGTACTATTCTTGTAATACATTTTGTAAACTATTTTTTCGCTCATATAGAATTGCCCGTAGTAAACGGTCAACGACCGTAGGCCTTGGAGTAGGAGCCGACCGCGACTCCGAACCAAGTAAAATCGTGGTGTTCGCGTGTGTTTTACTTTATTTATGTCTGCTGCTAATTCTCTTTTATGAATCCGAACGTTTTACGATATTCACCCCCCCCCCCTCTATCATTCTTTTCGATCCAACAGGGAAGAGCTAGTGGGAGCTGGCGGAAATCCCAATAAGCTGGTGGATCGGTCGGGTGACCGATCCCCAATCTCTGATCGGTCAGTGTGACCGATCAGATCCTTGCTGGATCGATCAGAGGTGAGTCCGATCGGTCATAAGGGTAACTGATCGGTCCGGGTGACCGATCAGTGTCTGATAACATTAATTTGAATTGTTGTCAGACGTCTGATTTCGCTCTGAATCCTTTCTAATACCTGTTGATTTCCTTTTGATTTGCTGTGCTAATCCTTTGATGAGTGTGCAGATAATACAGGGATGACACAAACCAAGAAGGAGGGTCAATTGGCGACTTTCGTTTCGGTCAGGTTTGTCTGTTTTCCTTTCACAGGATTCAACGGCTTCTGGCGCGGGCTGGCAACTGTCTGGCGAGGCTGGCGACTGACCTGAGGCTCGGCTGAAGAGGTTTCAGTGGACTAAGCCCAGTAGAGGTCAATGGGTCGGTGACGGAGCTGATCAGTGGTTGCAGACGCGTCGGGTGATGTGCAGAGGCTTAAGAAGAAGCTGGCGAAGCAGAGGAGCTGGAAGAATAGACAGAAAACAAGCAAAGTGTTTTGCTGGGTTGTTTAGCTCTCTGTATAGTCTTCTTGCGTGAGCGTTTCTGCTACAACTGTGTGAGCTATCCTTCTTGTTGTCTCGTGCGCTTAATTGTTATTCTACTGAGATGGTTGTGGAGAGGTTACTCCACCGAGAAGGTGAAGATTCATATCCGGAGTTCCGGGACTTGATCTGCCGACGATCAAGGGATTACCCACCTCACGGGCACGCCAAGGAGTAAGGACATGTTGTCCCCGAACCTTATAAAATCTTGTGTGTTAGCTGGTTTGTTTTCTTTCTGTCTGTTTGGTTCTTTCTGTGTTGTTTTTGCTTCCGCTGCTAACCTAATCGCAGAAAGATCAAAGAAGCGAAAAGTTTAAGTGTCTGGCTATTCACACCCCCCCCCCCCTCTCTAGCCATCCAAGGTCCAACACACTTACCTTCAAAAGAGACTCGCGGAGGGTAGTGAGAGGCCCAGCGGAGACTCGCACGGATTCTCCTCCTGAGACTCCTTGACTTCTCGGGGGGTCAACTCGGCTCACAGAGGATGGGGAGTCTCTGCGCGTAGGAAGTGGCTGGACAGGGGGAGCCCCAGGTACCACTATAGAGGGGTCAGAATCATCCTACTCCGAACTATAGGCCCCCTCGAGAGAAATGCCCTCGACAGGGACCTCCTTAAATTGCATCGGGGGGAAAGACTGCATGGTAGCCTCCGAGGCCGCGTCAAGCCTTTTACGTAGGCGGTCGAGCTGCATCCAAGGGTTGGTAGGCAATGCTTGCTTGCCTTTTGGGGCCTCGGAAGGATCGACCGGGTGACCGCCTGTCTCCATAGAGGCAGTCGGCTGGGGAGATTGTGACAGCGGGACAACATCCTCATCAAATGAAGTAGGAATGCCTTCCTCAGGGATGGAAGGGAGTGTGCTTGGGCTGAGGGGACGCAACCTTTTCCGTCTTGGGGATAGGCCTTTCGGGATTTTTCTCTTATGCCTCCCAGAGAGTTTGGGCATTTGTGGGTCGGCGGGAGGCGACGACCTCCCTACGGCCTCCCCCGTATGGACGGCGACAAGAGGTGGATCAATCCCCAAAGAGACGCCAGTCCCTGGGCTGGCAGACACGCCCGGAGTCCCTTGACCGGCAGGTGTCTGAGGCATAGCAGAAGCCTTTGCCTACTCTGGCGCGACATACTCACTGGAGGATTCGGTAGTCCCCCTTGCCCCGAGGACTCGGCTGAAGCAGAGGGCGAGGCGAGAGGGATTGGAGGGGGATCCAGGGCCCCCTTATTGACTTCATCCCATTTGATGAACCGGTTAATCGCCCTCGAGAGCATGATTTCCTCTACAATAGACAATCAATATAACATCAGTTAGAATTAACAGACATTGATGGAAAAGATAAATTTACTAAGGCTGGGGCTGATGCGGGTCACTTTAGGGCTGAGGCCCATGCGATACATGAGCTCCTCGCTCTGTACAAGGCCCGGGCCGCTGAACTCCATGCCGGAGAGAATGCTCCTAGCCCGCTGGTAGGCGGGATTGTGTAGAAAATTCCCTAGTATAGAGGGAGCAGGCAAATTCTCCGTCCAACGATGGGAGATGAAAGGACTGTGGGGCAGTCGGATGAAGAAAAACTTCTCCTTCTACCTTTTATGAGAAGAAGGAAACCCTCCTAAGAACCTATGGCTTGGGCGCGCTGTAAAGATAAACTCCCCTCGCGAGCCAATCGGAATGAAGAAGGAATGGAAAAGGTGAGGGGTTAGAGGAATGTCGAAGAGTTTAAAAATAATGTACGCCCCCCCCCCATCTAAGCAAAAGCATTGGGAGTCATCTGGTGGAGAGGGATACCAAAATAGGAGGTCACATTCATGAAGAAAGGAGGAATGGAAAAATGGAGCCCTGACTCTACTTGTCCCAGAAAGAAGGTAAAGAAACCTATGGGAGGTTCCACCGACGTTTGGTCCACTCTAGGGATCAGCATCGCCATCTCGGCCAGAATGTCGTAGGCCTCAATGGTCGCTTGATGAGCTTCCGGCCTTACTCTAGAAGAGACGGACTCATACCACTCTGCTTGGTAGCCCTCCATGGTTCCTAAGGAAAAAGACGAGAAGAAAGCAGAAGACTTACGCGAAAGGAGTCCTTAGGAAAGACGACGAAGATGAGCTCTGCTAAACGATGGAACCGGAAGGTGGCCGAATGTCTTCGCCTTCCCTTCTTATACGAAGGAAGCCGCCTGCATGGGCAAGGCACGTGGACGTTTGATGTGAGCCTGCTACAGCTGCGCATGTCAGCAAGAGAACGCGAGGAGAGCAGTTATGGCACGTGGCGAAGACGAATTCGCGAAGGGGTTTTGTCGCCATTAAAGAGTGACATGCGCTTTTATGGATGATGGACGGCTATCATTGCTGCGCCTCGAGAATTTCAGGAGCCTTTTAGGAGAGCTAATTCAAAAAAGGATTGCATCAGACCCCGAGACGAATGTTTCGATTCCTCGGACTCAACGTGCCACTAATAAAGTAGTAATGGGTGCATGGACCCACCATAACATAGCTTCTTCGCTACACCACTAGTCTAATCAGTCAGTAACACTTCCTTCGATTAGACTTGAAGGGAGGGACTTGTGATGAGGTTGAGCACCCCGTGGCTGACACGTGGACTGAAGAAGCTATGTGGCAAGATCTACCGAGTCTGGACGACTCTCTTTACGTGGCGCCCGAGGCCCCCTCGGGAAGGTGAGTTCCCGAGAACACCACGAGCAGGCATACTCTGAAGATCTCTCCAGAAGGACGCAAGCTCGAGATCACCTCGGGAGATCAGGTCCCTGAGATCACCTCGGGAGGGTAAGCACCCAAGACCCCCCCCCCCCCGGGCCAAAAGACCCCGAGATCACCTCGGGATATCGGAGCCTAAGGAGTACTCGACCTCAAGTAACGGTCCTCCTCTCTTCGGTTCTATGGATAACGGGATAATCATGACCCATAATACACGACCATCAACGCCTTCATCATCGCAACAGTCTAGATTTAATGGTTGCGACGACTGTTACAAGGGTTATCCGGTAACCGAAGATGGAGGGGACGTGGAGTAGAACGTGGGGACACGTGTGACTACCGCCTCAGGTATAAAAGGTACTCCAACCCCTCCGATAAAGGGGTTACACACTCTCTAACTTACACATTCTTCTTGCTTTCTGTCATCTCCTATACTGAGGCACTGACTTGAGCGTTAGAGTGGGCTCCGCCGGATAACCTCCGACGTGTTCCCATTAACTCTCGTGTTAATCTCGCAGGACAGGAGCTTTTCCTCTCTCGTTGTTATCCTGGTGGATTGGATTCTGGTGACGGGCCATCAACGTCGATTCCTTCCGCAAATTTTTCATACTTAGAAAATTTTCCAAAGAGTTTTCGCAAAATTTTCATACTTAAAAAATTTTCCAAAGAGTTTTTGCAAATTTTTCATACGTAGAAAATTTTCCTTGAAAAAATACTTTATGCAAAAAAAACACTTAGAGAAACAATTTTTCACCTAGAACTATATAACTACTTAGAAAATTGTGAGGTGCTTTGGAAAGTACTTAGAAATGCTTTTTGAAAATCTTGAAATACTTAGTTTTGAAATGCTTAGATTTGAGATACCTAGAAACATTTTTAAGCACTTAGATACTTAAGAAAATTTTAAGCACTTAGACTTAGAAAATTTTAAGCACTTAGAATTACTTTACTTTTTGAGAAAGAGATAAAAAAAATTTTGAAAACAAATTTCTCTTCTTTCCCTATTCTCCCCCTTTGCCATATATCAAAAAAATGATACTAAATACAGCAGGTAAATTAGAGCTAGTAAAAACAATTGAAGCTTTGTATTGAACCAACTCTAATGATTTTAAGCATAAATTGGACCAAACCAACTTAATCTAGACTTGTTAATTTGGGGGTCAAAAGATTTCATAAAGCGTTCTCGATGGAAAAAAAGTGTAAGTGAAAGACCCACTGAATTGAACTTAATCTATGAATCTCACCAACAAAACTTCTTTCCTTTGCAAGGTACTTAGTATAATTTTTGAAAAACATATCATTTTTGACAAAACAATTTTAAAAATCTTCCTTCTTGAAAAAGGACTAAATATTAGAAAAGAATTAAGTACTTAAACTGCACCCAAAAAAATTATACTTTGACAAGTATTGTGCACTTGGAAACTTTTAATTTGAACTTAATATTGCCAAAAAAAATTCATTTAGAAAAGGAATTTCACCAAACGAAGATTATGCACTTTTAAAAACAATTTCACTTTGCCAAATATAGTGCACTTTGAAAAAAAAAATGCAAAACCTTGCATTTTGAAAGATATCTTACACTTCAACCATCAGTACTTTGAAAAATATTGGAAGCGATGGTTCTTTGAAAAATCTTGTACTTAACACAAAAAAAATTCAAAAAAATATTGTACTTAGTACTAAAAATAACAATTTGTACTTTGAAACATATTTTCTACTTAACAAATATTGAAACTTTGAGAAATATTTGTACTTTGAGAAATATTTGTGCTTTGAAAAATATTTATACTTTGAAAAATATTTATACTTTGAAAACTATTAGTATTAGTACTTTTGAAAACACAATATTTTACTTGACTTGGTTTCTTTTCCAGTCTGACACATTCCTAGGAAACCTTGTTAACTACAAGGATATTTCCCTAAGTGTCCTGAAAATTCTCCAAATACAAGTGAGTACTATTTCCAAAAAAAAATTGATAAGAAAAAAAAATTATTTTTGAAAGTGATGGCATAGATATAAACAAAATGATTAAAACCGATAGTATTTAAAAAAAATTATTTATGTTTTCAAAAGGATTTTGAAATTATAGTGTATGAAAGCCTATTATTTTGAAATATTCAATAATTCTTTTAATTTGACCTCCCCCTAAACTTGACACAGTCCTAGTAAGTTTGTTGATCACAAGTACTCTTCCTCTGAGTCTTTAGGGTTTAGTTCAAAGGAATTATCTAATAACTTCAAAACAAATAATTGCCAAAAAAAACTTGTTAGAAGGTTTTCTTTTGACTCAGACTCCCCCTAAATTTGACACATCCTAGGAGTCCTTGTAGATCATGAAGTAGACCTTCCTCTGTGTCTTTATAGTTTATCAAGATCAAAAGTGAAATACGCATAATTTTTAGAATGCATTTTGAAATACTGACATAAGTATTTGAATGACATATTTTAAAATGAAGGTAATTTTTGTCTTGCATAGTTTTCTAAAAACATAAGTGATAGTGATTTAAAGCACCATTTTCGAAAAACATTTTGAAGTGATAATGATGTTTAAGGCATAATTTTCGATAAACACTTTGAAATGATAGTGATTTTTCAAGCACAATTTTTGAAAAACATTTTTAAAATATAGTGATTTTTCAAGCACAATTTTTGAAAGACATTTTAAAAGACAGTGATTTTTCAAGCACAATTTTTGAAAAAAAATTAAAAGAATAAAACACTCCCCTGTACCGTTTGACTCTATCTAAGTGCCTTAGGTGACTTCAGTATTGACCAGTTTTGACTGTGTTGACTAGGTTTGACCAATCAATAATTGACCCAATCAAATCCTAGATCTTAGTATAATTCAATCAATACTTGATGAGTTAATTTTGAAAACAAATGAAATTCAATTTTTGAGAAAAATGTTGAGTGGAAAACATGTAGAGTTAGAGTTAATTTTGGGAAAAAATTGAGTTAATTTTGAGTTGATTTTGAAAAAGTATTGAACTACATTATTAAGACCTAGACATCTCACCCAGTTCTACATGTCAAAACAGGTTACCTTATCTGTTTTGTTAGATGTCTTTATCTTTACTTTCAAATTAGTGTTAAATCTAAGATTTAATCAAAACTTGTGTTAGATTCAAATTTGTCAAATAGTAAATTGAATTTGAGTTTCGATAATTGGCTTCCAGGTCTTGGCGAGGCACAGAGGCCTTCTTTAGTCGTAGCCTTATTGGAGCAACAACCCTTTCCTTGACAAAGCCTTTTACCGAAAATTCATTTTCAAATTACTTCTTGAAAAATTTTGGTCTAACTAGTTTAGGTTTCGGATCGGTAGCTTTGGCTAGTTCCACTAGACTAAACAGACCGAGTAGGGTACGCCTTACCCTACTTGACCTTACTAGAAAGGCTTACCTAACTTACTATCATCTCACCTTCACCTAATACTAGGTTGTTCAAGTTTTAAGTAACTCTTTAGTCCTTAAACTAATCAATCCTAATTCTAGGCATAAAAAAAAATAATAAAAGGCAGCACACAATTAAAGAAAACAATTATCTAAGTAAGGTCACAATTGGAGTAATACTCCGGATTTTTGAAATCAGCAAGATTATGAATTAAATTTTCTAGCATATTGACCTTATGTTTCAAGGTTTCATTTTCTTGTTTCAATTTTCTAAAATTTTCCTTAACTAATTTATATGAATCAATCACATTATTCAAGGTAAATATTGGATTTTCAAATACTGTAAATTTACCTTTGTCGATTGTTTGTCCAACATTCTTGAGAGCTCTTTTTAGTGTAGACGGTGAAGACCCACTCTTACAAGTGGGACACTAGTCTTGGTAATGCCCTCTCTCCCTGCATTTATAACATACTATTTGACTGTTAGATTTTAAATCTACAATGTTACCTTTTGATTTCTTTTTGGAGGTCTCCGCCTTGATTTTAGCCATCTTTCTTTTGCTTGATTGTTTCTTCAGCATTTTGTAGTGGTTGCGAGCCAACCGGACCAGTTTCCGACGATCCCTTTCTTCGTCGTCAGATTCTGAGTCTGAGTCGGACTCAGATACTGGTTGAGACCTCTTTTACAGTTCTCTTGGAGTTTTCCCTGCAATGGAACTATACCTTCCTCGACCATTGCAGTATCAGCTTGATTATTTAACCTTAATTCAGAAAATGATTCAAGATTAGTTACCGATTTTGTCTCGGAAAACTCGTCTTCTGACTCTGGTTCGATTTCGACGTCGGGTGTCGAATCTGTCTTAGCTACTTGTGCTTGAGCCGAGAATGAAAAATAACTTGCCTGATCTTCTTCTTTATCTTCCGAATCCTTCGATAAGTCGGACATCGCACCTTCTAAGATCTTAATATCGGAGCTCTCTTCGTGTAGATTGATTAGATTTTCCCACATCTCTTTGGCACAGTTGAAGGATCCGACCCGCTTCAATTCTTCTTTGGTCAGGCCGCATTGTAAGATTACTATTGCCTTAGCATCAGTCTCGATCTTCCTCAGAGTTGGTTCGTCCAATTTGTCCCAGGCGATCGATGTTCCATCTTCTGTGGGGAATATGATGTTGGTGCAGGAAGCGCCATATCGAACCTTGTTTTGATATTGGCAAAGGATTCAAAGTTAAGTATTATATGTTTATCTAACATGTTACTTGAGTGTGCAGATTGAAGTCCTAGCGAAGGACTGCTAGGCATCCAAACCTTAAGACCTGGCGAAGGGCTGCTGGGCACCTAGTGAAGGACTGCTAGGAGACTAAGACCTGGCGAAGGACTGCTAGGCACCTAGAGAAGGGCTGCTAGGAGTCGAAGACCTAGCGAAGGACTGCTAGGCACCAGGTGAAGGACTGCTTGGTACAGAAGACCTGGCGAAGGATTGCTAGGCACCAGGCTAAGGACTGCTTGGTACGGAAGACCTGGCGAAAGATTGCTGGGCACCAGGCGAAGGACTGCTTGGTACCGAAGTCCTGGTCGAGGACTAAGCACGAAGCCCTGGTAAGGAGCTGGGCACCGAAGACCTGCTCGGAAGGTGGACACGAAGTCTTGGTCGAGGACTAGGCACGAAGCCCTGGCAAGGAGCTGGGCACCGAAGACCTGCTCGGAAGGTGGGCACGAAGACCTGGTCAGGTGCATCGGGCAAAAGTCCAACCGGAGGAGCCGGTTGGCAAAAGGTAAATTCTCCCGAGAGGAGTAGGTGAGGACGCGTTCCCCGTCGAGGGAACAGTAGGCGTCGGTTCGACCTAGGGTTCCATTTTGGAGACCCAAAGTCAGAACCAAGACAGCTACGGCTGTAAAAATCACTAACATACTTGCCTTGCTTTGTTTGGTACTAACCTTGGATGCAGGACCGAAGGAACGAGTTTCTGCAGCTCAGAAAGCCCCAAAGGACAGGGTTAGCAGCTGGGTTGGGCGCCCGGGAGGTCCCGAGCGCCCTAAGTCAAAGCCAAACAAGAGTTGAGCAAGCAAACGCTTCGGAAGCACTCTGGGACGGGCGCCCTTATGCTCCTGGGCGCCCCCGTGCTCCCGGGCACCCCGGATGCCTCGGGCGCCCTGGGTCCAAGCCAACGAAGCGATAGAAGTTATCCAGCCGAGAAGCCTGCTGAACAAGTCAACCCGGGCGCCCCCTGCTTCCCGGGCGCCCCCGTCAAACCCTGAGCCCGATCCTGGAGGGATAAGGGCTAACCGAGTTGCAGATGAGGGTTTGCGGATCGGGAGACATGTGGAGGGTGCCCCCAGCGTCCTGGGAGCCCCCAGGTGCACTATATAAGGGGCTCGACCCCCAAGGCTTCTTAACACATTCTTCCAACGCCAATACGCTCTTCGACTCAAGCGCTCTGCTCCGGAAACCTCCCATCTCGAGATCAAGCACCGGCGACGACCCTCTGCTCCGAAGTGCGATCCACACCGGGTGTCGTTAACGAAGAGTTTAATTTCTAGTTTACTGTACTACAACTGTAATATTTTACTGTAAACATTTGCGCACATATAGAATTGCCCGCAGTAAATGGCAACGACCGTGGGCCTTGGAGTAGGAGCTGACCGCGACTCCGAACCAAGTAAAATCACTTGAGTTCTTGTGCTGTGTTTTCAATTCCGCTGCGTATTCTCTTAACCTCGAATCCGAAAAGTTTTTAACGATATTCACCTCCCCCCCCTCTATCGTATTCTCTCGATCCAATAAGTGGTATTAGAGCGGGGTAGCTCAAATTTGGTGCAATCACCAATTTAAGAGTATTTTCGGATTTTTTTAAAATAATTTTTAATTTCTTTTCTTTCTTGTTAATCGAGATTGGTGCAACACCACTCGATCTTTCTCGCTTTTTATTTCAAATAAATAATATCTGTAGGTGGGTTTAAAATATTCTGACGCCTTTTTCAATTTTCAATTCTTATTTTTTCACTATAAGTCAGAATTGATAAAATGATCAATTTTCAAAAATTTGTCATAAACTTTATTATTATTATTTTAATATTTTTTTTCCGAAATTCATGCTACCTTAAATCGAGCAGATTTTTCCCAAACATTGAATTCTTACTTTTTTCATCATTAATCAAAATTGATAAAGCTAATATTTTCAAAAATTTGTCATAAATTTTTTTTATTTTAATATTTTACCTCGAAATTCATGCAAGATTTATTTTGGATTATTTTTTCCCTTCTCCCGCACTACTAATCCAAGACCAAGTCTTGGTACATTTTTGTTATCTCTTTTCTGTACGAGGTTAAACTAAATGGCCAACCAAGAGTGGAACAGTGCCCGTCCACCGCTATTCTCCGACGAGAACTTCAATTATTGGAGAAGTCAAATGGAGTTCCATCTGAAGGCCCATATGGACATATGGATGATCATTCAAACAGGGTTCTCCCTCCCTATAGAAGATGGACTATCAATTACGTGGGACCAACTGGATGAATCAACCCTAAGGAAGATCGAGACAGATGCAAGGGCGACTGCAATCCTACAATGTGACCTAACTAATGAAGAATTGAAGCGGGTCGGATCCTTCAACTGTGCCAAAGAGATGTGGGAAAAGCTAATCAATCTACACGAAGAGAGCTCCGATATTGAGATCTTAGAAGATTTTGCATTCTTGGCTCAAGCACAAGTAGCTGAGACAGACTCGACACCCGGCGTCGAAATCAAACCAGAGTCAGACGACGAGTTTTCTGAGACAAAATCGGTAACTAATTTTGAATCATTTTCTGACTTAAGATTAAATAATCAAGCTGATACTGCAATGGTCGAGGAAGGTTTAATTTTCATTGCAGGGAAAACTCCAAGAGAACTGCAAAAGAGGCCTCAACTAGTACCTGAGTCCAACTCAGACTCAGAATTTGACAACAAAGAAGGAGATCGAACCAAACTGGTCCGATTAGCTCGTGATCACTACAAGATGATTAAGAAACAAAAAAGAAAGACGTCAAGTATCAAGGGGGAGATTCCCAATAAGGAATCAAAAGGTAAGTTTTTAATATTTGAAAATCCAATATTTATCTCAAATAACATGATTGATTCATATAAATTAGTTAAGGTTAATATGTTAGAAAACATAATTCACAACCTTGCTGATTTTAAAAACCCAGAGTATTATTTCAATTATGATATAACTTAGATCATTTTTTGTCATGTTTGCTTATTTTTTTTATGCTTAGAATTAGGATTGATTAGTTTAAGGACTAGAGAATTACTTAAAACTTGAAAACCTAGTATTGGGAGGCGGTGAGATGACAGTACGTTAGGGGAGCCTTTTCTAATAAAGTCAAGTATACACTACTTGGTCTCTTTAGACTGGTGAAACTAGCCGAAGCTACCGATCAAAGACCCAAACTAGTTAGACCAAAATCTTTCGAGTAACCTGAAGATGAATTTTCTATAAAAGGCTTTGTCAAGGAAAGGGTTGATGATCCAATAAGGCTACGACCAAAGAAGGCCTAGTGCCTCGCCAAGACCTGGAAGCCAATTATAGAAAATCAAATTCACTTTACTATTGTCAGATTTGAATCTAACACAAATCTTAAGTAAATCTTAGATTCATAACAAATGTTTTCAAAATTAATAAACTTAACCAATTTTTTTTAAAAATGGTTATCTCACAAAACCCATAAGGTTAACATGTTTGATCACGTAGAACTGGGTGAGATATCTAGGACCTAAGAATATATGTCACTATCCTTTTAAATAAAACTCAAAGTGCTTTCAAAAGTTATTCAAAATTATTTATATTTTTTCAAACTAATTTAGTTTACTATACCCCACTTTTTCATCTCTACCATTTTTTTTAAAATATTGAATTTCATGTTAAATATCACAATAGACTCGTTTTAAATAGAATTTAGGGTTTATTTGATTTAGTTATTTGATTGGTCAAACATAGTCAACTGAGTCAAACTTAGTCAACATAGTCAACCCTAGTCAACATAGTCAAGCATGGATAACACTGAAATCCCCTAAGGCATGAGATTGGGTTAAACGGTACAGGGGGAGTGGTTTGTTCTTTTTAATTTTCTTTCAAAATAACTTTGAAAAATTATTATCATTTCAAAATGGTTTTCGAAAACTGTGCTATCATACCAAATTGTGTTTTCAAAAATCTATCTCCTTGAAAATTATCATACTCAAAAGGCATGTTCAAAATTGTTCCTTTAATTTTGACAAACCCTAAGACTCAGAGGAGGATTAACTTGTGGTCAACAAGCCTCCTAGGACTGTGTCAGATTTAGGGGGAGTTCAAATTAAAAGAAAAAGTTTAAAAATACTATGCCTTCAAATAATCACTATATTTTTCAAAAATTATGCTTTACAAAAATCATTATCATTTCAAAATGTTTTCCGAAAACGGGGCTTATGCTTTAAAATTATCTTCATTTCAAATTGAATTTTCTAAAATTATATTACCATACTATTATTCAAAACTATTCTTTTGAATTTAATAAACCTTAAAGACACAGAGGAAGGTCCACTTCATGATCTATAAGGACTCCTAGGATATGTCAAATTTAGGGGAAGTCTAAATCAAAAGAAGATTTTCTGACAAGTTTTTTTTGCAATTATTTGTTTTGAATTATTAAATAATTCTTGTGGTTTGAACCAACCCCAAAGACTCAGAGGAAGAGTGCTTGTGGTCAACAAGCTTCCTAGGACTGGGTCAAGTTTAGGGGGAGGTCAAACTAAAGGATTTGCTAATTTCAAAATAATATGTTTTCATGTACTGCATTATTTAAATCCGTCTGAAAACATAAGGGAGTTTGTTTAAATACTTTCATTTTTTTAAAAAAATACTTATGGAAAATAATATTTACTTGAGTTTGAAGAATTTCCAGGGCACTTAGGAAAATATCTTTGTAGTCAACAATGTTTCCTAGGATTGTGTTAGACTGGAAAAGAAACCAAGTCAAGTAAAATATTATCTTTTAAAAATAAGATTTTTCAAAAGTACTTATACCTCTCAAAAATTCTAATATTTTTTCAAAAGTACTTATACCTCTCAGATTCATAAAATTTTTCAAAGTACTTATGTTTTAAAGACAATTATTTAAAGGTACTTGTTTTTTTTTGCATTTGCAAAATATTCAAAACAAGTAAACTTATTTTCTTTGATTATCATGCATGGACTCAATAAGAATATACACTTGACTCCAGTTCTGTTTGTTGAGCATCAATTCTTTATTATTTCAAAATTGTGTTATTTAGAAATTATCATAATTTTTGACATTATTCTCTCACTCAAATATTTATGTTTTCAAAACCTATAAGCTCTGATACACAAATTTTTAATGTCTTTCAAAATATATTTTTCAAGAATTCTTTATTGATATATGGCCAAGGGGGAGAGTAGAAAAAGTGAAAATTAAATTCTTTCTTAAACTTTTTCCCTTTTTAAAGAAAGTTCATCTTAGAAATGGTCTAAAACATAAGGAGAAGAATTCCACATTAAGGGGGAGAGAAAGGAAATTTTTTTTAATTTTTATCTCTTTTTCAAAAAGTGCTTCAAAAATTTCTAAGTATTTCAAATTGTTAAGTGCAATGTTTTTTTCTAAGTAAAATTTTTTCTTAGTAAACAAAATTTGTCTGAGCAAAAACTTTTTGAAATTTTTGGTAAATGTTTCTAAGAAAAGTTGTCTTGCGAAAAACTTGTCGAGAAATTTCTTAAAGATTTTTATTTTTCAAAATGCACAAAGTGTTTCCAAGCAAATTTTTCTAAGTGTGCAAATTTTTTTTTGGTAAACAAATTTTTTTCCAATTCTCAAAGTTGAATTCTTTTAAGGGAAACTTTGCTTCAAAATTTTGCCTACGTAAACTTTTTTAGTAAAATTCTTTTTGCAAAGCTTTGTAAGTAAAAGTTTTTTTTAACAAAATTTAGGCTTGCAAAACTTTTCTAAGTGTAAAAAGTTTTTTGGTGCAAACGCTTTAACTCTATTTTTTGAAAAAAAACACTTTATCAAAAACATGAAACACTTAGAAGTTTTACAAAAACTGCATCCCTATTAGATATATTGTTCACCCATGAATATTTTTGATATATGTCAAAGGGGGAGGAAAGGTCAAAGTTAAGTGTTTTATGTGTTTTATAACACAATTATTTAGGGGGAGTATGAGAAAATTTTTTATTTTTTCTGTTCAAAATAACATTGGTCTTAAATTTTATAATGTTCAAAATTGCTATATTTAATTGGTCTTAACCTTATTGCTTAATTTGTTATACTTTCTACTTAACTTTGAATTGTGTTGCCATAAATCAAAAAGGGGGAGATTGTTGGTGCAGGAAGCACCATATCGAACCTTGTTTTGATATTGGCAAAGGATTCAAAGTTAAGTATTATATGTTTATCGAACATGTTACTTGAGTGTGCAGATTGAAGTCCTAGCGAAGGACTGCTAGGCATCCAAACCTTAAGACCTGGTGAAGGGCTGCTGGGCACCTAGCGAAGGACTGCTAGGAGACTAAGACCTGGCGAAGGACTGCTGGGCACCTAGAGAAGGGCTGCTAGGAGTCGAAGACCTAGCGAAGGACTGCTAGGCACCAGGCGAAGAACTGCTTGGTACGGAAGACCTGGCGAAGGATTGCTGGGCACCAGGCGAAGGACTGCTTGGTACCGAAGTCCTGGTCGAGGACTAGGCACGAAGCCCTGGCAATGAGTTGGGCACCGAAGACCTGCTCGGAAGGTGGGCACGAAGTCCTGGTCGAGGACTAGGCACGAAGCCCTGGCAAGGAGCTGGGCACCGAAGACCTGCTCGGAAGGTGGGCACGAAGACCTGGTCTGGTGCATCGGGCAAAAGTCCAACCGGAAGAGCCGGTTGGCAAAAGGTAAATTCTCCCGAGAGGAGTTGGTGAGGAAGCGTTCCCCGTCGAGGGAACAGTAGGCGTCGGTTCGACATAGGGTTCCATTTTGGAGACCCAAAGTCAGAACCAAGATAGCTACGGCTATAAAAATCACTAACATACTTGCCTTGCTTTGTTTGGTACTAACCCTGGATGCAGGACCGAAGGAACGAGTTTCTGCAGCTCAGAAAGCCCCAAAGGACAGGGTTAGCAGCTGGGTTGGGTGCCCGGGAGGTCTCAGGCGCCCTAAGTCAAAGCCAAACAAGAGTTGAGCAAGCAAACACTTCGGAAGCACTCTGGGCCGGGCGCCCTCACGCTCCCGGGCGCCCCCGTGCTCCCGGGCGCCCCGGATGCCTCGGGCGCCCTGGGTCCAAGCCAACGAAGCGATAGAAGTTATCCAGCCGAGAAGCCTGCTGAACAAGTCAACCCGGGTGCCCCCTGCTTCCCGGGCGCCCCCGCAAACCCTGAGCCCGATCCTAGAGGGATAAGGGCTGACCGAGTTGCGGATGAGGGTTTGCGGATCAGGAGACACATGGAGGGCGCCCCCAGCATCCCGGGCGCCCCCAGGTGCACTATATAAGGGGCTTGGCCCCCAAGGCTTCTTAACACATTCTTCCAATGCCAATACGCTCTTCGACTCAAGCGCTCTGCTCCGGAAACCTCCCATCTCGAGATTCAAGCACCGACGACGACCCTCTGCTCCGAAGTGCGATCCACACCGGGCGTCGATAATGAAGAGTTTAATTTTTAGTTTACTGTACTACAACTGTAATATTTTACTGTAAACATTTGCGCACATATAGAATTGCTCGCAGTAAACGGTCAACGACCGTGGGCCTTGGAGTAGGAGCCGACCGCGACTCCGAACCAAGTAAAATCGCTTGAGTTCTTGTGCTGTGTTTTCAATTCCGCTGCGTATTCTCTTAACCTCGAATCCGAAAAGTTTTTAACGATATTCACCCCCCCCCCTCTATCGTATTCTCTCGATCCAACATATGAACCTCATTTGGATTATCAACCATAAATCCAGATTGGCCTTCAAGTGGGATTCCATTAGACTTCTCTAGGAATTGAAATTTTCACCAGAGAAGAGCAGTGGACGGGCACTGTTCCATTCTTGGTTGGCCATTTAGTTTAAACCTCGTACACAAGAGAAATAACAAAAATGTACTAAGACTTGGTCTTGGATTAGTAGTGTGGGAGAGAGAAAAAAAATTAGCTCAAAAGGTGTTGCACGAATTTTGAGGTAAAATAATAAAAATTATGACAAATTTTTTGAAAATGTTGGCTTTATCAATTCTGATTAAAGGTGAAAATAAGAATTCAATGTTGAAAGAAAAAAAATTTGCTCGAATTAAGTTAGCACAAATTTCAAGAAAAATATTAAAACAATAATAAAAATAACTTTATGACAAATTTTTAAAAATTGATCGTTATATCAATTCTGACTTATGGTGAAAAAATAAGACTTCAAAATTGAGAAAGGCGTAAGAATATTTTAAACCCACGTACAAATATTATTTATTTGAAATAAAAAGTGAAAAATCCAAAAAAAAAATCTCAAACTGGTGGTTACACCAAGTTTGAGCCACCCGCTCTGATACCACTTGTTGGATCGGAGAAAATCGATAGAGGGGGGTGAATATCGATATTAAATTTTTTGGAAAATAGAGCGATTACACAACGTAAAACAATAAAACAATCGCTAACACAAGTTGATTTTACTTGGTTCGGAGTCGCGGTTGGCTCCTACTCCAAGGCCCATGGTCCTTGATCGTTTACGTTGGGCAATTCTATATTCGTTAAAAATCTTTTAAAAGTTGAGTACAGAAATAGAACTGAAATTGAAATTGCAACACTTTTCGTAAATTAAATTTACTGACACCCGAGGTGGATCGAAGTTCGGAGCAGAGGGTCATCGTCGGCGCTGGAATCGCGAAGTCGGAGCTTGTCGGACTGTAGCGCTTGAACGAAAGTGCTTGGAGCGATGTGAACAAGAATGTTTGAAGCATTGGGGGCGAACCCCTATTTATAGCAGCCATAGGGGCGCCTGTGTCGATGGGGGCGCTTGACACGTGGCCTCTCCTGCGAGAACTCCTATCTGCAGGCTCGGTCAGCGCTTATCCCCTTCACTGGGGTGCCTGGGCTGATGGGGGCGCCTGTGTTAACACAGGCGCCTGAGCTGACTTGGTCCAGAGGCTTCGTGGATGCTTGCTTCGTTGGTTTTGTTTTTGCCTTGCACTTGGGGCGCCCGTATCCATACGGGCGCCTAGCCCCAGTGAGGCGCCTCACTCCATTGAGGCGCCTGAGCTGCAAAAACCCGTTCCTTCGTTTCCTACAACCAAGGTTAGTTCCAAAACACACAAAGCAAGACTGTTAGAGATTATTTACAGTCTTAACTGTCTTGGTTCTGACTTTAGGTCTCCCAAATGGAACCCTAGGTCGAACCGACGCCTACTGTTCCCTCGTACGGGGAACGCGTCGTCACCTACTCCTCTTAGGAGAGTTTACCTTTTGCCAACCGGCTCCTCCGGCTGGTCTTTTGCCCAGCTTTACTCACCAGGTCTTCGTGCCCAACTTTCGATCAGGTCTTCTTGCCCAACTTTCGGTCAAGTCTTCGGTTCCCAGCCCTTTGCCAGGACTTCTTGCCCAGTCCTGAACCAGGACTTCTTTGCCCAACTTCCGGTCAGGTCTTCTTGCCCAGTCCTTGACCAGAACTTCTTTGCCCAACTTCCGGTCAGGTCTTCTTGCCCAGTCCTTGACCAGAACTTCTTGCCCAACCCTTTGCCAGGACTTCTTGCCTAGTATACCTAGGACTTTCCTGCACGCTTAGTAAGCTTGTTAGATCACAATAACACCTTAACTTCTGAACCCTTTGCCATTATCAAAACACAGATTTGACTTAGGTGCTTTCGGCACCAATAGATGGAACCATCTCTGAAATAGAGTCAAGAGATGCACTTTTTTTTTTGAAACTAAGTTCCCAACAAGAGATGATGTTGATAAGTCAATTCCTTTATTTGCAATGGAGGAGGAGGATATTGTTCTTTTATCAACAAATCAGGTATCACAAGAGAAACCTAAATCTAGTCAACCCAGTGGGAGTGATTTACCAATGAATGAATCATTTTCAATTTCTCAATAGTCTGACTTGCGAAGGAGTAGTCGCAAGATTATTTCTCGGAGAATGTTTGACATTGAGAATGAGGCATTAATGATTCTCCCTATTAACGATGAGAAACCTTGAATGGTTGAGGAAGTATTGAGATCAAGGTTCGTAGAATCGTGATCCTACACAGGATCGATTTGGGGTCAGGATCGGATCGGTCAGGATCGGATCGTAAAATCGTACGATCCTATCAAAAACCCTTAAAATGAAAAAATATACAATTTTTATTAACACTATAATGAAAATAATCACGCTTAACTTCAAGAATATTCTATTTATTACAAGATGATCCAATTTAATTGTCAACCTATTAGATAATAGACATCTAAAGACTCATCATTTTAAAAAAAAGATATAACATAATATTATTAATCAAAAACTAACTAAAAAATAATTAAATAGATATTTAAATAATCTTAAAACACTAACACTAACGATGTAAAAGATAAAAAAAATAATAAAAAAGATTAATAATCTTCTGGGCCTCTGAAAAGGCTTTAAACAATATTTTTTGGGATTCAATCTTAAAACTAACTTGTAGATCTTTGAACGAGTTTCAATTTGATATATTATAGGTCACGTGGTTCAATCCGAGTCAAAAGTTATGACCTCTTAAAGTTTTCATCGATCCTGTTCCGATTCTGTTCCGATCCTGTCCCGATCCTGTCCGATCCTATACGATTCTGTCCGATTCTGTCCGATCCTACCGATCCTGCTGCGATCCTGCTACAAAAAACGATTCTGCGCGATTCTGGATCGTTTTCTGGCGTAGGATCGTAGGATCGTACGATCCTACGATCCAGGATCGCGATTCTGCAAACTATGATTGAGATGACAGTTAAAAAAATGGAGAATTGCAATGGATGAAGAAATGGAGTCTATGAGAAAGAATGAAATTTGGAATTTAGTCGATCTTCCTCTGGGCCGAAGGGCTATTGGGAATAAGTGAGTTCTCAAAATTAAGAGGAATGCAGATGGATCGATTAATAGACACAAAGCTTGTCTAGTTGTAAAAGGATATACCCAAGTAGAGGGTATTGATTTTGAAGAGACATTTTCCCCTGTTGTGAAGTTTGTGTCAATACGTGTCATTTTAGCTATAGTAGCACATTATGACTTGGAATTACATCAGATAGATGTAAAAATTACTTTTCTTAATGGTAATCTTGACGAGGAAATCTATATGGCACAACCATAAGTTATATTGCTGAAGGCCAAGAGGATAAAGTATGTAGACTTTAAAAGTCTATATATGGGCTAAAGTAAGTGTCAAGACAATGGAATATAAGATTTAATGAAGTCATTTTATCTTATGATTTCAAAATAATCAATGAGGATCATTGTGTTTACCTCAGGGAGGATAAAAGAAAGATTATCATCTTATCGTTATATGTTGATGATATGCTAATAGCTAGAAATGGCATACAGTTTATGATAGAAATCAAATCATGATATTCATCACAATTTGACATAATAGATATGGGAGAAACTGAGTACATCTTAGGGGTAAAGATTATTAGAGATCGATCAAAAAGGCTTTTGAGTTTGTCTCAAGAGGCTTATATTACTAAGATATTACAACACTTCAATATGTCAAATTGCAACATTGAACAAACTCCTGTAGTGGGAGGTACTGTTCTGAGTAAAAGTATATATCCTAAGACTCCTGATAAGATAGCTGACATGAAGAAAAAAAATCATATGTCAGTATCATTGGTAGTTTAATGTGCACTATGTTGTGTACATGCCCTGATATCAGCTATGTTTTTGGCTTGGTTAGCTGTTTCTAGTCAAACCCAGGATCGAGACACTGGAAAGCGGTGAAGAGAATATTCAGATATCTCACAGGGACGAAAGATTATTGTCTCTGCTTCCAAGGATCAAAGTTGAGCCTGAAGGGCTACACAGATATAGATTGGGCAGGAGACATGGATGATAGAAAATCCACATCGGAATGTATTTTTTTGCTGAATGGTGGCGTCATCTAATGGAATAGCAAGAAACAGGCTTGTGTAGCTTTGTCAATAATGGAAGCCGAATATATGGCTTGTGCAGCAGCTGTACAAGAAGCTGTTTAACTAAGGAGGTTCCTGAAGCATTCGATGATTGCTGAGGATAGTGGGAGTCCTGTTACAGTGTATTGTGACAATCAAGCTGTGATAGCTTATTCCAAGGATCCCAAATATCACAACAAAGGCAAGCATATAGGTATAATTATGTAAAGGATATTGTGGACAAAAGAAAGATAGTGTTTGAGTATATTTCTACCCTTCTTATGCTTGCAAATCCTTTTACTAAGTCATTGACTAAAGAGTCATTTCTTAGATATGTGAAGTCTTTGGGACTTCGTAAAATGTAACACATTGTAAAATAATCAATTATATGAAAGTGTCATGATTTGTTCAGTATATATATATATATATTGATGTTATATTTTGGATAAAGTCTCGATAAGCATATTAGTAGGTTGAGATTAGTCCACTCATATGGACAATCATCTCTGTTTGTTGAGTATAAATAGAGGTAAGACCATTACTTATGGGACGACTTATGTAACTGTGTATAGAGACATACTCATAAGTTGGGGTCACCTTGATTTTTGTATCAAGATGAGATCATTTATATAATGATCAAAGTAAATGAACCCACCATTTACTAAATATGCTGAAAGCTAGATAGGAATTCATAAGTCGAATTCAGAATTAGATATGTATTAGGTATGTTTAGATCAAAATCTGTACTATATTAATTTTGAGAAAAACATGTACTCTTTATTTGTTAAAGAGAAAAACATCGTAGCATGTGACTCATACCACATGTGCTATAGCGGCAATAAGGGTAGTAGGAGAATGGATATCTACTTCTCTACTATGTGAGACCCTTGAGATTATAAGTTAATCTCAGTTTTACCCTATGTGACTATTTAGTTGTCTGCTTGAAATTTTAATCAGCGTCTGCTACCTTAGCATGTATCCTATTAGCTATGGATGATTCGGTCTATGGAGCATAACTAGGAAAGCAACTGATTAGAATGAATAGATTCAAGCTAAATAGGAAGATCAAGAGAGATTTACATCTTTGATACTTATTCACTGGTCGACCAATTATATTTTTGTTGAGTACTTAAAATGTGATTGTGAATAATTGTATTAAATGGAAATACTAAACAAGCTCTTAACTTAATTGTCATCGTAAGGGATTAGAGATGTTCATATTAATTTAAATGATTTAGTATGGGATAAAAGCAAGTTATTGATATTTCTGATTCATGTGATAGAGCAGCTAAGTTAAGTGTAGCAGTTTTCTTAGCATGATTGCTCAGTATGCTTGATGTTGCACGAATCATTTTCCCTAAGGTATGAATTGGATATTCTATTAATCTATGTGACTATATGGTCTTTGTGACTATTTGGTTTTTGTGACCTAGTTTTGATATAGTCTTTGTAACCTGATTTTTATTTGGTTTTTGTGACTTAACTTGGACGAGTGAGAGATATAGGAAGTGGGGGACGTGCGGAAAACCCATTTTCCCACTTCCCTACTTCTCCCCTACACCCTTTACTATAAAAGGGGAGAAGGTGCGCCCAAGAGAAGATCATCGCAGAAAAATGCAGAGACATTGAAAAGCCTGGTTGTAGAACATCCAGAGAGAGAGATTTGATTCATGTACTATACGAGAAGCATTCATCATAATCTTCTCGTCGACGTAAAGAGCGATTTCCTCCAACGGTATTTTCTCTGTCTTCAATTGCTCACGATTTACGGGAGAATCGCTGTAAGTTTCACATATTTTGTTATGTATATTTCATGCTTTAAATCATGCTTTATAATCAACACGCCAGCCACGACCAAGCAAGTCAGCCGCTAGGGCTTCTGCACAATCCTGTAGCCATTTCGTTGGTTGCAGTGCTTCATCATCATCATCATCCTTCTCGGCGGCAATAAGACCATATTGTGGGAGAAGAAATCACCTCCTCTGGGAGAAGAAATCACAAATTCGGTAGCAAATGGTGATTTGCTGGTCCAACACCTCGTACATCACGAACAAATGAGAGTGAGAGAGAGAGGGGGGAGGATGGTTGGGGGTAGCTTTGGAAGGTAGAGGGTGGCAATGATACTGCCGTACTTGGTGAGGGCGATGCGGAACGAATATCTGAAGCCCTTGAATTGAACCCTACCTTTGCTCAATTATCTCCCAATTTGCTCTAGGAAAACCCTATTATGGTAAGTCCTAATCTCGATTGATTTGGATTCGGCAATTTACCAAAGGGTGTACCTAAAAATCGAAAATTACCAATTCGCGTACCATGGTTTCTATTTTACCAAAGGGCGCAGGTCTTTATGTGAACTTTCTCTTATACCCCTCTTTCTAACTACTGTCTTTCTCTTTCTCTCTCTCAGTAACAAATTTCGAGACGTCTGCACATGCTTTCTCAGACTTTTATTTTAAAATAATATATTATGGACTCGGCGCTAAAAACGTAAGGTAAAAATTTAAAAAATATTTCAGTTAAAAAATATCTCATCCAACGTGATTTAAAAATATAAATAAATAATTTTTATATTTGATTAATAGAAATTAATATATTAAATAATATTTAATAAATATATTAATATATAAAAAAAATTTCAAAAAAAATCGTCTGCAGAAATTAAAAAAAAAGCGTAAAAAAATTTCAAAAAAAAACGTCTGCAGAAATCAAAAAAAAACGTGGGCCTGAAATCTATTGATTTCAAGCCCACGCTGGGCCTGAAATCAATAGATTTCAGGCCCACGTTGGGCCTGAAATCAAAATATTTCAGGCCTAGTGTGGGCCTAAAATAAAAATATATCAAATCCAGCGTGGGCCTGAAATTTTTTATTTCAGACCCACGTTGGGCCCGAAATCTTTTAATTCAGGCCCGACGTGGACTCAAATTTTTTTTCTATTTTAAAATATATTAATATATAAAAAAATCTATCAAAACACTTAATTTCAGATTAAAACGAAGGGTCTAAATTCACGCTAGGAGGGCCTGAACATAGATGTGATGTCCATCAGTGGGTTTTGGTCAAAACCCACTGATATGGTTAAACTACTCCTATTGCATTGGTGATATCTAATATATAGATATTTGAACACCTAAAACATCATCTCC
The DNA here is from genome assembly GCA_024364735.1 of Boesenbergia rotunda. Lineage (NCBI taxonomy): Eukaryota > Viridiplantae > Streptophyta > Magnoliopsida > Zingiberales > Zingiberaceae > Boesenbergia > Boesenbergia rotunda. Next base: position 189,690 of record JAGFNQ010001899.1, on the reverse strand, counting down.
TACCTCTAACCTCTCTATTCATATGGAGTTTTAGAAATCTAGATATGGGAGGTCTATCAGTGCGTTTTGGTCAAAACCCACTGATATGGCTAAACTACTCCTATTGCATTGGTGATATCTAATATACAGATGTTTCGACACCTAAAACATCATCTCCTACCTCTAACCTCTCTATTCATATGGAGTTTTCAGAAATCTAGATATGAGAGGTCCATCAGTGGGTTTTGGTCAAAACCCACTGATATTTCTAAACTACTCCTATTGCATTGGTGATATCTAATATACAGATGTTTCGACACCTAAAACATCATTTCCTACCTCTACCCTCTCTATTCATATGGAGTTTTCAGAAATCCAGATATGGGAGGTCCATCAGTGGGTTTTGGTCAAAACCCACTGATATTTCTAAACTACTCCTATTTGATTGGTGATATCTAATATATAGATGTTTGGACACCTAAAACATCATCTCCTACCTCTACCCTCTCTATTCATATGGAGTTTTCAGAAATCCAGATATGGGAGGTCCATCAGTGGATTTTGGTCAAAACCCACTGATATATATTTCTAAACTACTCCTATTTGATTGGTGATATCTAATATATAGATGTTTGGACACCTAAAACATCATCTTTTACCTCTATCCTCTCTATTCATATGGAGTTTTCAGAAATCCAGATATGGTAGGTCCATCAGTGGGTTTTGACTAAAATAGAAACCATGGTACGTGAATTGGTAATTTTCGATTTTTAGGTACGCCCTTTGGTAAATTGCCGATTTGGATTACTATCTTGTCGATCTTTGGTGCGCTCGTCCTCAAATTGCTTTTTTGTTGCCCCCACGGGCTGGATCGGATGGTAAGGCGCCTGACCGTTTGCTTCGGGGTCACAGGTTTGAGCGTCGCCGGTTGTGCACGGGAATAAAACCTTGGTCTGCTGGCTTTAATCCGCTCGACCTCAGGCGCCTCACTATACCAGTGATAACCGTGGTTTGTCTCCTTTGGAAACCTATGGGGCTGGGACCAGGCGACCGCTAAGATGGCGGTTCCACCTTTTGCTTCAAATTGCATTTTTGTTTCATGATTTTGGGTTGTGTTTCATCAGGCACACCTTTTCATTGTATGATCAAATTAATCTTATCAACAAAGTGCAGAGCACCTTTTCATTGTATGAACAATCCCCTATCGTCGTCATCGAGTTCTCTCCCACGGAAGCGATGGACGTCGTTGGGTTGGAAACTAAAGGGAGAGATTTCACAAACTCGAGGGAGATGTGGAAGGAAGAGCTCGACGCTCCTGCAGGGATTCTTCTCTCTTTTTCTTTCCCTTTTCTTTTCTTTCCCTCCACCTTGCAGATTTATTTTCCACGAGGAATCTGCTCCATCATTAATCCACGCCTCCAAGGAAATAGGGCATAAAACACGAATTGAAGTGGAAGGGGACAGAAATTACAAAATTAATTATTTTTACGAGTAAATTGTCCTAAACTACTAAATTAACTTACGTCTTTATCCCTACGTCGAAAAAATTTATTCTCACTCTTTACATGTAATTTTTTTTTACTTTAACTCTTTTAACTCTCTAATAACACCAATTTAACTAATTATCTTAATTTTTTCTTAATTTTTAAGATAAAAAATATATAATACCTCCTAAACATAACCTTTTTTTCCCATTTATTATGAGAGAAGAAAAACCCTCATAGGTTAATAAATTTTCATAATGAAATATAATTCTTTTAAATTTAGAATTATTTAATTATAATCGAGTATATTTTCTATTCAATTGAGAATGACTCTTTTTCCCTCGACCAATCGATTCGAAACTCATACCAATCGATTAGCTTAATTTTAGATGTTTTAACTAAAAAAAGATTAATTAGGTAAATTAGAATATATTAGAGAGTTGAAGTAAAGAAAAATTACTTAGGAAGTAGGAATAAATTTTTAATGATGTAGAAAAAATGATTAATCAAGTAGTAGGCGAGGACGATCAGTCCGACCCTATAGAAATTTCATATCAATCATCAGGATAAATAGGAAGACGTTCATAGTGAACAGTCCAGGAGCCCATGTTACTTTATCATATATTATTTTTTTTATATCACATGTTATGAAAAATATAGTAACATTATGGTACAAATTAAAAGAGCATGTTCTTCTCTCCGTAAAAAAAATATTATATTTTAAAAATATTAGACCAATTTAATTATATTTAAAATAATTTAAAATAAATAATTAGATTGAATAAGATAGAATATTTCTTTAAAAAAATAAATAAATATCTTTTGATAATTAGCTAACATTTTTATAATCTCCATTTAAAATTAAATTTCCCATACTTAATCAATTAACTAGTTATTAAAAAAATAAAAAATATACAAAAAAAAAAAAATCTAGACTATTTAGTAATAACTCTTATTTGATTTGATGAAGTCCAAAATTAAATTTTATTAATATTTTTTTTTCCTTTTCACATCGAAAAATTAATTTCAAAACTTATAAATAATTTCAACTTTTTATTATTAAATTCTAAAAATTTAGAAAATATAATAACAAATTTTAGAAATACAAATTCAAAAGATAATTTTATAATCACAATTTAAAAAGAAAAATTCAAATATTAATCCAAAATTAAAATTTTAGAAAATAATTTATCAAATTTAAAAAAGATAATTTTAAATTTTAATTTAAATTATATTTTAAAATATTCAAAATTAAAAATTTAAATTTTAACTAAATAAATTCTAATCTTAGGTGAGATAAAATTTATGTGTATTTATTAGGAAATATTATTCTCTTTACTAAAAAAATATTTTTTTCATTAGCTTTCTTGTTTATTTGATTCCTAGTATTGCAATATTCTCTTTATTAGAGAATATTTATTTCTTAGTTTTATAGTTTATTTGTTTCTTAGTATTGTAATATTCTCATTATTAAAGAGTATTTGTTTGCTTAGCTTTCACATTTATTTATTTCTCAGTATTATAATATTCTCATTATTAGAGAATATTTCCTTAGTTTTCTAATTTATTTATTTTCTAATATTTAAATTTTGGTATTTATATACCATATATCTCATTAATAAAATTGTATATTCAACCCTCAAATGATATCAGAGTGATAAATTTAATAGTATTTTTTTTCGTTCTTCTCTCCACAAACCCTAGCCACCGCCACAATGGCCACAGCTAACGACATCAATAAATCTTACACAATTTCAACTATTTTTGTGAGGCTGAAAACAGGAGGATCTGTTGGAGATTGCAATTCTGTCATTGAAACCTTACACAGGGCCCTCACAAAAGCTACAATTGCATCACCATTCAATCTTTGGCTATGAGCAAATATGTGGTTTAGCTCAAAAGTACCAATCTGGTCCAACAGATTTAAATTGGAAATGAAGTAAACCTAATTTCCCATGGATGCACTATCATAAGAACCCCCTCGAACCACTGCCATTACTGCTGGATTTTGAAGAGCATTTCCTTTCTTCTTCGTGGATGTTATTTTCTGTGCTCTGTCTTCTGCTTCAGTGAGTGGTGCTGTAAAGAATGAAGCATCAGGTGGTGCACCCTCTCCTAGTAGGTGCAAATGCTCAAACCGTGAAAGACATGTAAATATGTGCTCCCAGGATTCTTGTAGATAATTACCATCGTCAATGGCAATTGATATTATAGGCTGTTGACAAAGAAACTTAGTAAAAACCTACCATGATATACAATTAAGACTAATACTGATATTACCATAGTAGATAGAATGCATTATGAAAAAGATTCAAATAGTATAAACATCTGGATGTTCAGATCTAGATTTGATTTGTATAGTCTGTCTATTGCTAAGATTCAAATAGTTTAAACATCCAGATGCTCAGATCCAGATTTAATTTGTATAGTTCGGTCTATTGCTTCATAGCATGAAAAGCATAAACACATTTTTGTTCTTCTACTTAATGCCGTAAAAAGGAAGAGATCAAGTGCAACAAAAGATCCCCAAGGAAAAAGTATGAAGCTAAGATGAATTTTTCCTAAGAAAATAATTCAAAACCCTCTTGGATTTTAATCTGTTTTATTGGATGAGCCAGTATCCAAGCATCAATGAAGTAACAAACTTGTGGGACAAAGTGTAGATATGCATTATATCAAACAGAATGATAAGAGGATGAAAAGAACATTCATGGAACCAACAGTTGTTTGGTCTAGTAGTAAATGAGCTAGATCCAGAGAGCTATCAGCCACAAGTCGAATCTGTATAAAGGAATTGTTGGGAAAGCGTTCAACCTTGTCACTCCTGCCCCAAATAAAAAATAGTTTTCCATACTATGTGTTGCACGAACACCCGTGGTCAAGATAAAAAGTAGGGACATTCATGGATATGCAAACTTATGGTTCATGTTACAAAATTGTTCACCTTAACAGCATCAACATTCTTCTGCTTCATATAGCAGCACAATGGAGGTATGTGAATTTAGCAACTGATGTAACAAAAACATCTCTTTGTGTCTGCATATGCATCACTGAGGTGACATGCACTGCATATCGGAAGCCTTGCAAACACTGTGCTGTGGCAGACATGTCATCACTTTGGTCGAGTGTCATACTGAAAGCAGCCATCAAGGGAGCCCAGCAAGCCTCCATCATGAATCTTAGGATCGCTGTATCCGCAACAGTATAGAACATAGACCTAACCACCACTAAGAAATGAAAAAAAAGAGAAAAAACTGCATGCAAATAACCTGAAGATTTAATTATCTTCCTTACTCTAATTTTCCACTCTTTGCTTTAAATTGCTCTTGGATGTGCTTAATAAGATGATCACTCGCTCCTAATGCCTTCTCTTCAGATTGCTTCCAATTGACCAAAGTGAAAATGTTGTCAAATCCCAAAAGCTTGTTGATGCTGTTTGTCTCTTTATTTTGTGGAGCAGAAAAATCAGCATTGATTTTTATTTCACTTTTCACAATTTGATCATACAAAGAACCAAGATATTCTTTTGGTAAATCTTTTTCAATTTGTGCAGTTGATAGACAACATGATGAGGAGTTGCCAGACTGAAAATGTTTGGGAACATCAAGTGACTGGTGTTCGAAATGGACGAACTGTGCCTCAGTATCCAACTGAAAGACCTTCAAATGTTCAACAACAAGGACACGATGCTGAATGTGAACAGGGCCAGTATTCTCAACAAGGTCATGGTGACAAGGGTTATTATCAGTGTAAATTTGGTGGCAAATCACATGTAAGTTCATCAGAACAGCCCCATGGTCCTGCACCAGGAAATGCAAGATGTGGTTTGTCCCATCCAAGTGGTGGAAAGCCATCCAAGCAAAGGTATTTAGTCAAAGGAAGTAGTGCCATTCCTGGCGGGCATGGGGCTGGTTTGTCAGGTGCAGGTGCATCAAGGCCACCGGCTCCCGATCTGCACCAAGCATCAGTAGAGACAAGTTCAGTGGAATCTTCTCTTACACAACGTTTTCAGCAAGTTATTGTTGAGGGTGGAACAATGAGTGAAACAACACATCCTGTGGTTCCTGCTGTTCCACTATCTAGCAAGTCTTTAAGTTACCCACTTCGCCCCGGAAAAGGGAACATCGGCATCAAATGTGTGGTGAAGGCGAACCTCTTCTTGGCTGAGTTACCTGATAAAGTCCTTCACCATTATGATGTTAGTTTTAACTGCCTATTGCTGATCTTTTTTTCCTTATATTTTTATTCAGTGTCCTAATAATTGATTCTGTTTATTTTTCACACTCATCCACAGGCTTCAATTATGCCTGAAGATAAATCTCGAGCTGTCAATCGAGCTGTAATACACCAGCTAGTGAGTTTGTACAGGGGTTCTCACTTGGGGGGACGACTACCGGTCTATGATGGTCGAAAAAGTCTCTACATTGCGGGACCACTTCCATTCACTTCTACAGAATTTCAGATCATTTTATCTAATGAGGATGATGGTTCAGGCAAACAGAGGTCATTTTCTAAAGTTTTACAATTCTTTTCAAGCTTCCTTTAAAAAGGTGAGCCACTTCTTGGCACCTTGCCAACTTTCTAATCCCTCACCAATGCAGATTCTTTAAAAAGGTTTCGGAAGTATATCTATTTGTTTGCAGGAAGTCAAAATCATTTCAAGTTGTTATTAAGCAGGCTGCGAAGGTGGATCTTCATCGCCTGAAAATGTTTTTATCTGGACAAAATGTTGATGCTCCTTATGAAGCTCTACAAATTCTTGATATTGTGCTTCGAGAATTGTCGACTACAAGGTAAGGATTGACTCTCAGCCAAAGTTTTTACATTTTTAGATCTTCTCAGAGAATCATTTCCTGATATTGATTGTAGATATTCTCCAATTGGCCGGTCCTTTTATTCACCAAGTTTAGGCAGGAGACAACGACTTGGTGAGGGATTAGAAAGCTGGCAAGGTGCCAAGAAGTGGCTCACCTTTTTAAAGGAAGCTTGAAAAGAATTGTAAAACTTCAGAAAATGACCTCTGTTTGCCTGAACCATCATCCTCATTAGATAAAATGATCTGAAATTCTGTAGAAGTGAATGGAAGTGGTCCCGCAGTGTAGAGACTTTTTCGACCATCATAGACCGGTAGTCGTCCCCCCAAGTGAGAACCCCTGTACAAACTCACTAGCTGGTGTATTACAGCTCGATTGACAGCTCGAGATTTATCTTCAGGCATAATTGAAGCCTGTGGATGAGTGTGAAAAATAAACAGAATCAATTATTAGGACACTGAATAAAAAATATAAGGAAAAAAAGATCAGCAATAGGCAGTTAAAACTAACATCATAATGGTGAAGGACTTTATCAGGTAACTCAGCCAAGAAGTGGTTCGCCTTCACCACACATTTGATGCCAATGCTCCCTTTTCCGGGGCGGAGTGGGTAACTTAAAGACTTGCTAGATAGTGGAACAGCAGGAACCACAGGATGTGTTGTTTCACTCATTGTTCCACCCTCAACAATAACTTGCTGAAAACGTTGTGTAAGAGAAGATTCCACTGAACTTGTCTCTACTGATGCTTGGTGCAGATCGGGAGCCGGTGGCCTTGATGCACCTGCACCTGCACCTGACAAACCAGCCCCATGCCCGCCAGGAATGGCACTACTTCCTTTGACTAAATACCGTTGCTTGGATGACTTTCCACCACTTGGATGGGGCAAACCACATCTTGCATTTCCTGGTGCAGGACCATGGGGCTGTTCTGATGAACTTACATGTGATTTGCCACCAAATTTACGCTGATAATAACCCTTGTCACCATGACCTTGCTGAGAATACTGGCCCTGTTCACATTTAGCACCGTGTCCTTGTTGTTGAACATTTGAAGGCCTTTCAGTTGGATACTGAGGCACAGTTCGTCCATTTCAAACACCAGTCACTTGATGTTCCCAAACATTTTCAGTCTGGCGACTCCTCATCATGTTGTCTATCAACTGCACAAATTGAAAAAGGAGCTTATTTTCCGAAACAGATAGCCACAATACCAGGCTGAAATATATCAAGTCAAGCAACTTTCTGGTTGGCCTTGGTTTTCTATGCCATTTGATCTCAAACAACTAGGAATAAGGTTCATGCCACATACCAATATAACGGAAAGCATGCAAAACACTTTAACAAAAGGTAGCACAGTGCACAAAACTCTTGCCAACGCAAGGTCCCGAGGAAGGGATTACTCTACGCAATCTTATCCTACTTTGCAAGAGATTGTTTCCGGACTCGAACCATGACCTCCGGGTCATATGACAACAACTTTACCGTTGTGCCAAGGCTCCCCTTCAAAACACTTAACAAAAGAAGAAACAATAAATATAGTACAATTTTTGGTTGTTTTTTCAAATCTACCATATGCTTATATTTCTAAAAAATCTAGAATAGCATTTCCAAAGAGTATTAAGACTAGCATCTCAGCTGAGCGAAATGCTAACTAGGATGTCTTCATGACCTAATAAGTCGTGTCTACCCATTTACATCTCTAATACCCAAATCCCAAATTCATTTACACCCTCTACACCCAAGATAAAACATGCACAACACACTTCTCCCCCTCTAGGGCACTCCCTCTTCGTCATTCGAATACCAATAGTTATCTTTTTTAAGAGAAAAAATTATTCTTATTCATCACAGGAGGAAAATTGCAGTTGCACCCACCTTCGAAACGTCCTCTTTTCAATCAACATATAGCTAGCATCCGCAGCCACAAGCTGCAACCCAGTCCTCTAACCAAATCACCATCTTCAAAATCAGCCATACTTTCTTCATTCTCCAAGCGTCAACCAACGAGAGCAGACATTGATGCAACGGCATACATAGACCCCTCTTCTTTGATCCACCAAATTGCTGCTATAGAACTCCTAACAGTCTTCCACATCCATCTTCTTCATCAAAGTATTACACACCCCATGAGCCACTTTCTAGGTCAATCCACATCTTTATTCACCACTAGCCACCTCTATTGGCTTCATGTCATCAAAGACATTGTGACCCAATCCCTGCCACCACAAAATTGCTACAGCCTCCTGCACTACTTATCTCATGTTTTCATTTTATCCAATTTTATCATAAGTAATTCTTAAAATGAAAGTAACAAAAAGAAGAATGAATCGTTGGTCACCGAAATGAAATTGTACATTCAGAATAGACCTAAGAAGACATGATCCCAGACAGATATTTGACATATCCCCCCTCTTCCAGGTCCATCACAAGGGAAACAAAAATCAAGATTTGCTTTATCAGGGATCAAACGGGAGCTTTTTCCATGATGATACCTGAATGATGTTATGCATGAACCGGCTCCGTAAGATCCCTTAGAATACTTTTCAGTAGTATCAATACAGTTATGTGGATCGTAAATGCATGAATATGATGGACTAAAAAGTCTTTATCCCATTCATTGGCGTTGTTACCATGAGTAAGGAGTAGGAGAAAGAGAAGGTTCCGAGCTGCTCTAGCACTAGCGCCAAAGAAGGCGGGCATTAAAGGCGTAAACTGGTAGGCAGACTGTTAAGCTAAGCAGGCATTTATGTTGATATTTTATTGAAGCTAGGCAGACTGTTAGCCTTTAAAAACGCGGTCTCTGATCACAGCCAACCAACCACCCAAAAAAACCAAAGATCAAACCAAATGGCAAAAAGAAAGTTGGCAGAAATCAACCAAACAAGCACATACTTCATCAGGAATTAATACGGAGCTCCAATATCGGGATCGGCGTCAAAACACTACCAGGAAACATAAATCGAAGGCGATCTCGCAGCGATCCGGTGAGAAATCGAACAAGGGGATACGGAAAACATGTATACCTTAATCAGAAAACCAAATCTGATGGAAGAGAGCCGCACGTCGTCGGCGTCCACTGCCTTGAGAGCTACTCTTCCCCCTTCTCTGTTTCTCCTGAGAATGAGAAAGGAAAACGGCACCACACGGAAAAAGCATGCTTCATAAGTTTTAATCTGGCGCTATTCTGGTTCACACGGAAAACGGCACCACACGGAAAGCATGCTTCACCACACCGGACCCGTTCTATACGCGCTATTCTGAAGATTTTTAATGCTTCATAAGTTTTAATCTGGAATGAGTATTCAAGTTTTACCATGGAAAGCTTTGATGACTTCTTGTCTAGCTTTCTTCTCCCGTCAAGAAATTTATTGGTATTCTAAAGATACGAGTAGTCTTGTTTTTTTGTGAGAATTCATAAATTTTAACTAATAAAGTTCGAATGCATAAAGCTCAGCTTTTGAGTGTCCGATCTCTAACAACCTCCCAGTGAGTCGATATTTAGATCACTGGAGCATTTTTTGTGTGATATAATAGTTAATATGGCTACTGATTTTTGAAAAAACTTATTACAAAATTTCATTTTGACATGGAGATCAGTAGGATAGTATGTTTTCTGTTTAGTTTTTCTACTTGTTCAAGCTTCTTTTTCCTTGGATTCTTCCATCCCGGTAGTTTGGTCTTCCTGTGAATTAACTACCTATATGTGAAGCCATAACATTGTTAAAGTGTTCATGCAACATATTGCAATACTTGCTGAGTTGCTGTAAACATATTTGTCCTAAATAATCAGTTTTCAAGATCTATCATCCACAAGTCATGTTTCTAGTTTGTATAATTCAGAATTTCTAAATTTATGAGTTATACTCTCCACATAATTGCATATGGGAAGAAAAGCGCCCTAAATTTCCTTCTATCAATATTTCAGTCAAAATGGAAGGATCTGGTAGAGGAGGTGGCAGTGCTGATGTGGTATTGCAAAATTATAAATTAGGAAAGACTCTTGGCATTGGATCGTTTGGCAAAGTTAAGATCGCAGAGCATTTGTTGACAGGGCACAAGGTGGCTATCAAGATTCTTAACCGTCGTAAAATAAAGAACATGGACATGGAAGAAAAAGGTATGCCCTAACTGAGTGATGATGCCTAACTGTTGAATTGCTAGGAGATATCCACTTCTATCTATTATCTACATGCTAAGGAACTCCACTTTAAAGATTACATTGAGAGAGTCGTGAGGCTATCATTAATCCAAGGGAATATAAGAAACTATCTTCAGATTATGTGATTATAGTCACTTCCAAGTGATATTTTCATTGTTAATTTGTGCCCTTCTTGATCTATGACAGTTATCCAGATGACAGACCACTTCCAAGTGATTTTGTCATTATTAATTTGTGCCTTTCTTCGTCTATCACAGCTATCCATACTGTGTGTTTATAACTACTCCATTTGTCAATATTTGTTGCATATCCATGTTTTTTGACCAGAAGTAAAGAGCCCCTGTAATCTATTCAAAAGAATTGAAGGAAATCTCTTGTTAAACACAAGAGCATCCGACATACCATGGCTCTGAATATTGCATGCGAGTTTTGATGAGCTAAGATTTGGATATTTTTAAGATTAATAGATCACACAATCATCTACTTAGTATTTTTAATATTTGCTAAATGTAATTTCTATGTACTGCAGTGAGACGAGAGATCAAAATATTAAGACTATTTATGCATCCTCATATCATCCGTCTTTATGAGGTGATTGAGACTCCCACAGATATTTATGTTGTTATGGAGTATGTTAAGTCGGGAGAGCTATTTGATTATATTGTTGAAAAGGGAAGGCTACAAGAGGATGAAGCCCGTCACTTCTTCCAACAGGTACCTGAAAAATTCTTACTGAAGCTTATGGACTATGAATTTTTCTATGTAAGTGATTATTTCTATTTTCTATCTTTTTATCAATGCCTTGGTCAAGTGAGTTCAATGGCTAAAAACTCAATTTGTTTATTCCAACCATCCCAAGAGTTATCCTCAGCTTAATCTTTGGTTGATTTTTCCTGATTTTAGTGATTCATCAAAAATGTTGTGTTATGTGAATCGTACTGATCTTGATGTCTGCTTTAAAAGATGTTCAGATGAATGTACCAATTAATTCTTGTACGACGTGTTTCTATATCCTTCAATCATTTCTGACTTTCTTTCCTTCATTTCTGGTTAAATATCCATGGGTTTGCCAAATAGATCATATCTGGTGTTGAATATTGCCATAGAAACATGGTTGTTCACCGGGACTTGAAACCAGAGAACTTGTTGTTGGATTCAAAGTGTAATGTTAAAATTGCTGACTTTGGCTTAAGTAATGTCATGCGTGATGGCCATTTTCTGAAGACTAGCTGTGGAAGCCCAAATTATGCCGCTCCTGAGGTATTTATATGCTCCACTTTTCTGATGCTTTATTTTCCAATGATTTTTATTGAAATGTTTTGTTCTTCATTGCAGGTAATTTCTGGAAAACTTTATGCAGGGCCTGAGGTAGATGTGTGGAGTTGCGGTGTCATTCTCTATGCCCTTCTTTGTGGGACCCTTCCCTTTGATGATGAGAATATCCCAAATTTATTTAAGAAAATAAAAGCAAGTATCTTTTACATTCAAAATTTGTATTCCAGATTCTTAGGCAAATAAAATTGATTGATAGTCAACAATTTAGGGTGGGATATATACCCTTCCAAGCCATTTGCCTGCTCTTGCACGAGATTTGATTCCAAGAATGCTGATTGTTGATCCTATGAAGAGAATAACTATTGGAGAGATCCGTGAACATGCATGGTTCAAAACACGTCTTCCTCGATATCTTGCTGTCCCTCCACCTGATACTTCGCAGCAAGCTAAAAAGGTGTACAGCTTCAGCAATTATTAAGTCATACTCTTTTTGGAAACATTCTTCTATAAGTTTCTTATCAACTGTTGTTGATTGGCTACCGACAATTTGTTGGTTCTTCTTTCAGTTAGTATCTAGTATTAGATTCTTCAGTCTATTTGTAGAACAAATTTTGATTGGGGAAATGTGTCGAAATCAGCAGATACTCTTTAGGCAAAGATTTATTAGATCCCTTCAGCTACGATCTCCAGATACTCTTTAGGTTTTCATACAGTATATCTTTTAGATAAAAATAATTCTAGGCTCTGATACATGTTTTGGTGTTCTAGCTATTTTCATATGATCTTATATTTTCCATCCTGGTCTTGGTTTGATACATTGAGGATCCTATAATTGGCCTCACAGTCTATCATTATTGCAGATTGATGAAGAAATCCTTCAGGAGGTGACTAAAATGGGTTTTGACAAGAACCAGTTGGTTGAATCTCTTCATAACAGGATTCAGAATGAGGTATCTCATGCGATCAAAAGAATCTGGCGTTACAATTTTACTTTCTGGAGCAATAGCTGATTTGCTAGTGTTTATAACTAGGCTACTGTTTCATACTACTTACTTCTGGACAACCGGTTCCGATCTGCTAGTGGATACCTTGGCGGTGATTTTCAAGAAACTATGGTAAGCACTGTTTTATACTGGATCAGTCTCATTGTCACGTAATTATATATATCTTCATACAACTGAAATTTCAAAACATCCTAACTACTTTCTTGTCAACGTAAAATTTCTTATTGGAAATTTATGAATTATATGATCGCCAGATTGTTTGGTCTCAGACTGTTTTTGGTATTAAATTTGCCTTTTGTAGGATTATAATTTGTTGCATAGGAGTTCAAGTAACATTCCAGCACCACATCGCCTAGCAGGCTATATGGAGCAACAAGTAATCAGTTCAAGAGAAAATTTCCCGGGCGAAAGAAAATGGGCTCTCGGCCTTCAGGTGCTTGCATATTTATCTTCCTTGTCTTTATGAATCATTCACTTAATCCTTTTCCTTTTCGACCAACAGTCTCGAGCTCATCCTCGTGAAATCATGATTGAGGTCCTTAAAGCTCTACAAGACTTAAACGTTTGCTGGAAAAAGATTGGACACTACAACATGAAATGTCGTTATTCTCCTGACTTTCCCAATACCGAAAGCATGCTTAACAACTCTCCTCGATCCAACCATAGCTTCATCGACCAGTCAGCCATTGTTGAAACTGACGAAGCTGGAAGAGAATCTGCTGTAGTGAAGTTTGAAATTCAGGTTAGAACCACTCTATCTCTAGTCAAACTATAATACAAGTTAACAACAAACCAAAATGGCTTAACATGACATATCATCTTGTGCTCAGCTTTACAAGACAAGGGAAGAGAAATATCTCCTCGACTTGCAGAGGGTCAGTGGTCCACAGCTTCTGTTTCTGGACTTGTGTGCTGCCTTTCTTGCCCAGCTCAGAGTCCTGTGACAATACCGACTCAGTTCTGTTATTCGTGTTATCATGAATATACACTTTTACTCTGCTGTGACTAGAAACTCCTTATACGACGGTTGTTTTGTAAACTCATGTTTGGGTCTTTTAGTCTGCTCGAGCAGCTACCTTTCCTCGAATGGTTGCCTGTTTTTTCAATGGCATTTACTTGTTTCTGATAAAAGTAGTTTGTATATACATTATCTAATCCGTGGCTTTATTAAAAAAAAAACTCTCAAGTGTTTCAGTAATCTACAATTATTTTAGTGAGTATAAGAATTTCCCATCTATGATGGACTCTAAAATTATCTGCTGTGCAGTACAAATATTGTATACCTACCTAGTCATAAGCTAAAATTTCAACAGCTGTATGATGTAACATTTAAAGTTAGACATATCGTATTCGGTGAGTGTAGTGTAGTGTCGTGATAAATTGATCGACTTTTGAATGCGCATAAAATTGTATTTGTATTCTAAAGTGAAGCCGTACGTCTCTTTTAGAATTAGTTGAATTAGTTTGGAGAAAGATCGAACATCTGAATCTTAAAAATAAATGGGACATCGATATGGTTATCTAGACTGTAAGATGTAGTATCTTCGTTGCGAAAGAAGTTTCCTTTGGCTAGGGGTGTAATATTTGCACATGGTTAGGAGTGAAGCTGAATACTAAAAGGTTGGAACTTGGCTCAATTGATTTTTCCCTAAGCTCGAGCCCGGTTCAAATTTTAATTTTTATATTCAAACTCGATTGATAATAAAATTAAATAGTTTACACACGACTTGGGCTCGGTTAAAAGTAGCTCGATTAAAAATTAAATGAGTTTAGTTTAAGCTCGGCTAGTTTACCTATCATTTCTAGATCGTTAAATAAGGCGAGTTCTAACTAGTTAGACACAAAATCAAGCTTGAGTTAATGTGGTGTTTTGCTTTTACGTTTTAATTATTAAGTTATTATTATTATTATTATTATTATTATTAGTCTATATGCAATGTACGAGAGATAAATGTGAAGTTTATGCTTATTTAATAAATCTATAAATATGTTAAATTTTTAATGAATAAAAGTAAGTTGGCGTTCTTATTTTTGTTTGTGTAGTTTACACTAACAGTTAAATTCAAGTGTTGATATATGACAAATGGATTAAAATTAGATGTGTTATTATCTAAGCTTGTTATGAAGTATGCATGATGGTTGAGTCCTGACAAGAAGTCTAGTTGGGTCTACGGGACCTAACAACTGACTAAAGCCTAGACGGGTCGAGGCATGACATGAAGTCTAGATAGGGCATTTGGCAAGAAGACATGATGGGTTAAGAAGCTAAATAGATCTACAATGGTAAGTAAGGTAAGTCACTGGAGGAGTTAAATGCATTGAGGACAAGTCCCTGGTGGGCTTGTAGGCGCGGTCTAGCTTAGAACCATTTCGGAGCTCTAAGCAGAGGCCTTGAGGCGCTCTTAGCGGCCTTTTTAAGGCTTGTTCAAGGTGGCTAATGTACAACAACTTCTACACTTGATTTCTAATCGATCTACTACTCCGTCTTCATACTATGGCTTTGCTACTACTCAACTACGACTGACCGCTACCGGAAGACCGGTGCCAACATCCGAGCTTTTCCAAGTCAACTTCCAGTGTTGGTTAATGAAATTTAAAGTTGTTATTGTACTTATTACATTATTGCAAAGGGAAGTGTAAGTGTATTACACTTCTCCTTTTCTATCTTGTACTCGATCACTCTATCGGGAGTTTACTGGTAGAGGATATTAGTGGATTGCTCATCAAAAATATCTGAGGGACATGGGCCTTGGAGTCGGAGTTGTCGAACCAAGGTTTGTAGAATCGTAATCCTACGCAGAATCGATTTGGGGTAAAGATCGAATTGAAGGCGATCGTGCGGTCGGCAAGAGAGGGTGAATTGCCCTTGCAAAATAAAACACTATCTTTTGTTTTTGCTAAACAAAGGTGGAAGTTAGTTCAAACAAAAAGAACATTATCAAATTGAAACAAAATAGAAAAGAAAGAGACAAATAGAATTACTTAGTTTGCAACCTAGGAGGTTGCTAATCCAAGGCAAAACAAAGCGCAGATCTCTTGAATAACTCCTTTGGGCAGAGAAGCCTCTTACAAGGTGAAAAGCTCAGAAAAATAGAGAAAAATAAAAAAGAAATTTGTTTGCTGTAATTGATGATCTGCAATTGAGCTTTGGAAGCCTATTTATAATCCTGAAAAATTTTATCCGAATACTGACGTGGCACATCAGGGGCGCCCGAGTGCTTGAGGGCACCTAACACGTGGCCTCGAAGTTTATCCGCTGTGCAACGTTCGCAAATGACTCTCTGTGAATAAAATTCTTTCTAAGGCACCTGTATACACTAGGGCGCCCGGGAATAGGGGTGCCCTCATTCAGGGGCACCCGAGTGAGTTTGGGTCAGCCCAATGCTGACCAATTTCCCGCGATACCTTTTGGGCAATTTCGGACCTTCCAGAGTTTGGCTCACCCGAACCCTCCTCCGGCCTTCTCCTCGAGCATACTTCCCCCCGGCTTCTCGTCACTCGGACGCCGTGTACATCCTTCTTGCTCCACCGGCGTACTCTTCCACAGAACTCCACATCCCTCGGATGCACCGAGCCCGTCGGCTCCCTTCCCGTGCCATCCTTCTCGTCTGCTGTGTCTTCCGCTCCTAAGCTCTTGCATACTTAGACACAGGGATTAAAACACAACATGACCAACTTGACTCGATTGACCACATTAAAACCAACCTGGGGTACTTATAATCTCCTTCTTTTTTATGTGCATCAACCTGAGTTAAATTAGGGTAAATGAACATAAGAACAAGAATGAATAAATGACAATATAAGTACAAAATAAATTGAAATTAAACATACCCCTTAACTTAATCATATTTCTCCCCCTTTAATCACATCAAAACTTCAAAACATGTTAAGGGTAATAATAACACTTAGAAAATTTTTTAAAAAATATTTCAATATCTAAAATTTTCAAGAATTTTTTGAGTATATTTCTAACATAATAGTTGGTTTTTAGAAAATCCAATTTTTCAAAGTTTATTCGAAAATTAATTTTTTTAAGATGTAAAGTCCAATTTTAGATAAATAATTTTCAAAATTTTATTTTTATTCAAAAATTAATTAAATTTTTATTCAAGTTAAAATTTTGATAGACTTATCTCTAAAAAAATTGTCAGAGTGAAAATAATTTTTTAACTTTTGAAAAATTAATTTTGAATTCAATATTGATAATCTTAAAAAATAATTTTAAAATTTGATTTCGATATCAAATAAATTTGAAAATGTTTATTAAAGCTTAGAAGATAATCTATAGATCTTTAAAAATTGGATTCGATGAAATTAATTTTTAACGTATTTTTTAAAATTTAAAAATATATTTTTAAATGAAAAATCATAATAAATCCATTTTCTCTTAAAATTTCCAGAAAATTTTTTGTAGATAGTACACAGCAGACTCAATTATCCAAAAATATTAAACTAATTTTTCTTATAGTAGTTATCCTAAAGGGAATTTATCAAAATTACAAATAAAACATTTAATAAAAAATGACAAATAAATAATTAATAATATCTAATAGTTCAACATGGATTTTGGGACCCAATACAAGTTCTTTCCAATAGGTTTTATCAACATCTTAGATGGAATATATGATTTGCGAATTTTTGTAATTTGGCCCCTGTGAAACCGTAAATATCAATTTAGTATTTCATAATATCTAATTTTTAAATTTTAAAAATAAATTTGAGCATGCATGGTTTTTTTTCAATTTTTCAATTTGAACCTTCAAATTTTAACTTATCAAACATTTCTAGTGGGCATGCAAATGCTAGTTGTTTTTTCAAGTCTGTATTTCTATTTTTTTTAATTTACAAATAGACTTCAACATAGCCTTTATATATGCGTAGAGTTGATCAGGAGGTAGAAAATATACCTCACTTACCATATCTCTTTTGAAATTCGAAGCACCCCCTTCATCGCTGCTATCTTCTGACATGACTCCCCCTTCATTGATGCTTTCATCTTCTTGATGTAAAGCCATCAGTGCAAGTCCAGTGTGTCCTTTGAGATCTAAATCATCTGATGAGGGCTCGTCCCATGTTGCCTTTAGGTAGTGAATTTTTGACTTCGTTGCCCCTTTTCCATTGTTCTTCAATTTCGGGCAGCTTTCCTTCACGTGTCCCTCTTCGTTGTAGTTGTAGTAGCGGATCTTTCTTTGCTTCTTACCCTGCACTTTATTAAATATTTTAGCTTTGAAATATTTAGACAACTTCCTTACCATGTACGCCATGTTTTCTTCATCTTCTGAAGATTCCTCTTCATGTTGGATCTTCCTCGTGCTTAGGGTGATGTTATCTGTTTTACTCCTTCCTGCACATCGAGATTCGTGAAGTTTTAAAGTTGAAAAGAGTTGCTCTAAGGTACTTACCTCAAAATCCTTAGAGATGTAGTAGATGTCTATTATCGAAGTCTAGTTCAGGGTCCATCGGAAGGCATTTAATGCATACCATTGAGCGCCCCGATTACTTACCGACTCTCCGAGGTTGTTGAGTTCCGTGATTAGCTGCTTAAGTTTTGTGTGTACTTCCAGTCGGAGGTTGCTGAGTTGATTCCGAAGTAGGTCTCTTTTTGCTAGTTTGGCTTCGGAGGTACCTTCGTGAAGTTCAAGGAACTTTTCTCAAAGTTCCTTTGTAGATCAGTAGTTCCTGATTCGGTTGACTTCTTATGCAGGTAGTACGGTCAACAAATGAAACTTTGCTTTCCCATTTGCCACAAAGTCTGCCTGCTCCTTCTTTGCCCACAAGCCTTCGTCTTTAGGTTTGTCGTTGACGTCCTTGAGAGCTACAAAATCATTTTTCATGATTAAAAGTAATTCAACTCACGAAAAAATACCTGCATTTTTTGGTTCCAACTCCGAACTCCACCTCAAACTTTGACGGGTAGATGATCGGTTCAACCATTTTGTTAATTGCTTCAGATGGCGGTTGGTCCTTCTGGAACATCCTTGCTCTGATACCAATTGAAGATGATCGTGTGGTCGGCAAGAGGGGGTGAATTGCCCCTGAAAATAAACACTATCTTTTATTTTTGCTAAACAAAGGTGAAAGTTAGTTCAAACAAAAAGAACATTAACAGATTAAAACAAAACCGAAAAGAAAGAGGCAAATAGAATTACTTGGTTTGCAACCTGGGAGGTTGTTAATCCAAGGCAAAATAAAGTGCAGATCTCCTAAATAACTCTTTCGGGCGGAGAAGCCTCTTACATGGTGAAAAGCTCAGAAAAACAGAAAAAAATAAGAAAGAAATTCGTTTGCTGTAATTGATGATCTGGAACTGAGCTATGGGAGCCTATTTATTGTTGGGGCAATCTATGGTCCGGAGTGACCATGTGTTTTGATATTTGGGCAAAGGGTTTAAATTAGGTTCACCCTTGTATTTGGTATGTGTATTTGAGTGTGCAGGTTTGCAGGATACATATGGACTTAGTTGGACGTCTTCGAGGTCAGAGAAGGATGGCATAGGAGACAAGCCGAGGGCTTGCATGCATCCGAGGGACCGTGGACAAAGCAGGGAGGATGAGCCGAGAGAAGCGGACTTCGAGGCATATGTGAAGGGTGGCATGGGAGACAAGTCGTGGGCTTGCATGCATCTGAGGGACGAGAGCCAAAGTCGAAGAGGGCTTGAAGGCAACAGGTTGAGGCTATTGAATGAAGAGTCAACTGAGTTGTGAGGATTCGAGTGTTGAGGGAAATATACTAGGGAAATCCTAGAGTTTGAGTACTGAGAGAACTGTACTCGGGAAGGAAAACCTTGGGTTTAGGGGTGGACCAGTCGACCCCGAAAAATTTTATCCGAATGTTGTCGTGGCACAACAGGGGTGCTTGAGTGCTTGGGGCGCCTGACATGTGGCCTCGAAGTTTATCCACTACGCAACGTTCGCAAATGGCTCTTTGTGGATAAAATTCCTTCTAGGGTGCCTGTATGCACTGCGGCGCTCGAGTACATAGTGGCACCCTTATTCATGGGCGCCCGAGTGGGTTTAGGTCAACCCAATGCTGACCAACTTCCCGCGGCACTTCTTGGGTAATTTTGAACCTTCAGGAGTTTGGCACACCCGAACCCTCCTTCGGCCTTCTCCTCGAGCATGCTTCTCGTCCCTCGGACGCCGTGTGCGTCCTCGCTCCATCGGCATACTCTTCCGCAAAACTTTGCGTCCCTTGGATCCATCGAGCCCATCGGCTCCCTTCCTGTGTCATCTTTCTGGTTCGCTACGTGTTCTACTCGACTTCCTGTGCTCCTAAGCTCCTACACACTTAGACATAAGGATTAAAACACAACAGGACCTAACTTGACTCAGTTGACCACATCAAAACAAACCCGAGGTACTTACACGGATTGGACGAGATCGGATCGTAAAATCATACAATCCTAACAAAACCCTACCCTTAAAATGAATGAATATAAAATTTCTATTAACATAATAATAATAATAATCATGTTCAACCTCAAGAATAGTATCTTGGTTACAAGATGATCCAATTTAAAAACTAACCCTTGGATAATAGATATCCAAAAATGTTAGATCGTGACCGTTTGCTAGAGGGGGGTGAATAGCAATTTCTCGATTCTCTACCTACAACGTTAGTAAGAGCAAGCGGAATAACAAATAAACAAACTATGAACAATGCTAACGCCAATATTTACGTGGTTCGGAGATGACGCTCCTACTCCATGGCTGTCCGTAA
Source organism: Boesenbergia rotunda (assembly GCA_024364735.1). Lineage (NCBI taxonomy): Eukaryota > Viridiplantae > Streptophyta > Magnoliopsida > Zingiberales > Zingiberaceae > Boesenbergia > Boesenbergia rotunda. The sequence continues at coordinate 169,255 of JAGFNQ010001899.1, read as the reverse complement.
GGTGGATGATCCCTTGATCCTTCGGTGGATCACTCCTCGGATGCCCTCCGGCTAGCTCATGTAGCTCCTTGTGGGTGGAGAAACCTCGCTACAATCCCGGACACACTTTTGAGCTCTTAGACTACTATTTGGCCTTTAACCAAAGACAAATTCGTCAAGAGTCTCAGCCAAAATGAAGCCCTTTTAAATAGAGCTCACTTCTATTTTGGCCGCTACCAGTCAACTGCCCCAAGGGCAGTCGACTGCCCCTACTCAAATTCGACCATTGCAAGCCTAATGTTCGAATTCTCAGCCACTACCAATCGACTGCCCCCATGGCAGTCAACTGATGTTTCCGTGGGGTTTACCAGTCGACTGCCAAACCACCAGTCGACTGCCCTACCTAGGTTTTCCTTTCCGAGTACAATTCTCTCAGCACTCAACCCCTAGGATTTCCCGAGGACATTCCCTCAGCACTCGACCCCTCACAACTCAGCTGACTCTTCACTAGCAGCCTCGATCTGTTGCCTTCGCACCCTCTTCGTCTTCGACCCTCATCCCTCAGATGCGCACGCAAACCCACGGCTTGCCTCCATGCCATCCTTCACGTACGCCTCGAAGTCCGTGTCCCTCAGCTCATCATCCCTGCTATCCATGGTCTCTCGGGTGCACACAAGCCCACGACTTGCCTCCATGCCACCCTTCACCGTACCCGAAGCCGTCTAGCTAAGTCCATGTGTATCCTGCAAGACCTGCACACTCCAATACACATATCAAAACACAAGGGTAATCCTAACTTAAACCCTTTGCCCAAACATCAAAACACATGGTTATTCCGGACCATAGATTGCCGTTGGCTGGCATTTAAAGCTAGGCCAGTCGACTGCCCCAGGGGTTGTTGACTGGTAGCGGGGCTGGACAGCTTGCGAAGCTGTTCTTTACTCTTATATAAAGTGGACTTTTTGGCACGAGGACGGTACGTTTTTTTACTGTACAAAAGTGTTGTTCGTGCCAATACTCCTCAGATCTTCCTCTCGCTTTTCATTGCATCTTGTAAAGAGGAAGAAGAAGACTTTGTAAAGGTTTCTCCACCTTGAAGGAGGTTTTCATAGTGGAGAGTATGCAACCGCGTGGATCCTTAGATTAGTCACCTTTCGGGGTGGATACCAAGTAAAAATCTCCTTGTTAGCATTGAATTTGATATTGTTTATTATTTTTGTTTGTATTGCGCTAACAATCTTGTAGAGAAAATTCGACAAAGTGCTATTCACCCCCTCTAGCAAGTGCCATGATATAACAATTCTGAGCATTTCGAACGGAAGAAAAGCACTAACTGTTGGTGCAAATTGCACCCAAGTCAAACCTGTGTTTTGATATTGGCAAAAGGGTTCAAAAGTTAAGGGTTAGTTGTTGTCTAACAAGTTTCTTGAGTGTACAGGAAAAGCCCTAGCAAAGGAATGCTAGGCACTGGCGAAGGACTGCCAGACAAAAGAAAAGCCCTAGCAAAGGACTGCTAGGCTCTGGCGAAGGACTGCCAGAATAGACAAACCCTAGCGAAGGAATGCTAGGCACTGGCGAAGGGCTGCCAGAAGAAAAGACCTAGCGAAGGGCTGCTAGGCACCAAGCGAAGGGCAGCTTGGCAACTCAAGACCTGGCGAAGGACTGCCGGGCAAAAGTCCAACTGGAGGATCCGGTTGGCATCAGGTAAACTCTCCCGAGAGGAGTAGGTGAGGACGTGTTCCCCTAGAGGGAACATTAGGCGTCGGTTCGACCTAGGGCTCCATTTTGGAGACCCAAAGTCAGAACCAAGACAGCCAAGGCTGTGTAAAATTAACTTATTAATTGCTGTTTTGGACTAACCCTGGATGCAGGACCGAAGGACTGTGTTTCTGCAGCTCAGAGAGCCTCAAAGGAGTGAGGCAGTAGCTGAGCAGGGCGCCCCGGATGTTTCGGGCACCCCAGAGTCAACCCAAAGTTAGCAGAGCAAGTAAACGCCCCGATAGCAGCACATTTGGGGGCGCCCCGGATGTTTCGGGCGCCCCGCGGGTGTCGGGCGCCCCGCGTGTCGCACTGAAGCAGTCACGGAAGAATGAAGACGTCCGAGAGGGGAGAAGAGAGATAGGAAGAGGATCAAAGAAAAGAAAAAATGTAATCAATCTGAACAAAGACAAAAGGAAGACTCCAAGGGAAGAAAGTGTGGCGGGACCAATTTCGGTTGTGTTCCAGATCGGGCCCGAGTCTTCGACTCTTTTGTTTGGTTTGAATTTACATTCTGCACTTATTTTTATCTATATTTTTTATTGTAAATCTTACACTGTAAGACGGGTTTCTCCGCCTCCGGAAAGTTCGGAAAGGAGACCATTAGTGAACGGGCATTTCTCGTGCTTAGGCCTTGGACGTACTGACCCTGGGGGGTTGGGAACCAAGTAAAAAATCCCGTGTGCATTCTGTGTTATCTTTTATTTTCGTTCCTTTTTGTTTTCCGCTGTGCTACTAACTCTGTGTCCAGAACGAACTATCAAAAGTTTACGACAAGTTTCCGAAAGAATTTTTACGGTCGATATTCACCCCCCCTCTATCGATGACACTAGTCCCCACAAACCCTTTGCCCAAACATCAAAATACATGGTCACTCCGGACCATAGATTGCCCCAACAATCTCCCCCTTTTTGATGTTTGACAATACGTTTAAGTTAGGGAAAACAAATAGCAAAACACAATGCTAATAACCATTTGGACTTACGTTGCCAAGGCTCCACCTTGGACTTACACCGCCAATGCATATATAATGCAAACATGGATCCTATCCCAAGGCATCCCCACACCTAACCTCCCCAAGTTAGGACTTTTACCAAAACAGATTTTTTAAAACCTTCCCCTATATTGGACTTACAAAGGCTTTTTAAGAACCTCTCCAAGGTTCCCCTTACTCCAGGAATGGAACAACCATGCTCCCCCTAAACTAGGGTTTCTCGCAAAGGCGTGTTTGGTTTCCCAAATTAAACCCAACACTTCTCCCCCTTTGCCATACATCAAAAGATTCCAACAATTTCCCCCTTATTGGACTCTTTAACCCCTGAATGATTATAAACACAGTGTACTAACCTCTCACAAGGTTCCACACTTGTTTCACATCATTTGGACACCTTCCAATAGCCGAAACCCATTTTTCAGCCTTTACCAGTCGACTGGGACAGTTACCAGTTGACCGACACGCTGAAAACCAATTTTTCAGCCTTCTGAACCCAAATTCAGAAATGCACCAAAAATTTCACAAATGTCTAAAAATTCTCAAATTTTATGGAGAGGATTGTGGTGCCCATATCTACTTGGAAAAAATACATCCAAAAATGTATCCATCACCATTCTCAAGATTGACACAAACCCCAAAACTAGTTAAAAAGTTCAATTGAACATTGACCTAAAGTCTTAGTTTTGGTTTCCTCTTGATGTCACTGCCCATACCAACCCATAATGCTTCCCTAACATTGATTTATATGACATTCACACATCAAGAACCAACTTTCATGCTATATGACCCCAATGTCATATTTCCATGCATGAAACTCAAAACCATCGTGCCAAAACCCAAGAATTGAGACTCAAGTCCGTCTCCAATGTTGGTGCAGGAAGCACCATATCGAACCTTGTTTTGATATTGACAAAGGATTCAAAGTTAAGTGTTATTTGTTATCCAATATGCTCATTAGGACTGCCAGGAAACAAAGTCCTAGCGAAGGGCTGCTAGGCACCTGGCGAAGGACTGCCAGGAAACAAAGTCCTAGGGAAGGGCTGCTAGGCACCTGGCGAAGGACTGCCAGGAAACAAAGTCCTAGCGAAGGACTGCTAGGCACCTAGCGAAGGACTGCTAGGAGTCGAAGACCTGGCGAAGGATCGCTGGGCACCAGGCGAAGGACTGCTTGGAACCGAAGACCTGGCGAAGGACTGCTGGGCATCAGGCGAAGGACTGCTTGGTATTGAAGACCTGGCGAAGGACAGCTAGGCACCTGGCGAAGGACTGCTGGGCAAAAGTCCAACCGGAGGAGCCGGTTGGCAACAGGTAAATTCTCCTAAGAGGAGTAGGTGAGGACGCGTTCTCCGTCGAGGGAAAAGTAGGCGTCGGTTTGACCTAGGGTTCCATTTAGGAGACCCAAAGTCAGAACCAAGACAGCTAAGGCTGTATAAACCTAATATTTTATTGCTTTGTGTTGTTTTGGACTAACCTTGGATGCAGGACCGAAGGAATGTGTTTCTGCAGCTCAGAACGCCCCAAAGGAGAGGGGCAAGCAGCTGGGCAGGGCGCCCCCAGTGTCCCGGGCGCCCCCAAGGTCAAGGCAAAACAAGTTAAGCAAGAAAACGCCTCGGAAGCTTATGCTCCCGGGCGCCCCCGTGCTCCCGGGCGCCCCGGATGCCTCGGTCGCCCTGGGTCGAAGCCAACGAAGTGATAGAAGCTTATCCAGCCAAGAAGCCCGCTGAAAGAGTCAACCCGGGCGCCCCCTGCTTCCCGGGCGCCCCCGTCAAACCTCGAGCCCGATCCTTGAGGGATAAGGGCTGACCGAGAGGTTGCCGGATCGTGAGACACGTGGAGGGCACCTCCAACATCCCGGGCGCCCCCAAGCTCACTATATAAGGGGCTCAACCCCCAAGGCTTCTCAACAATCCTTCCAACGCTTCTACTCTCTTCAACTCAAACGCGCTGCTCCAGAAACCTTCCATTTCGAGATTCCAAGTGCCGACGACGACCCTCCGCACCGAAGTACGATCCATACCGGGCGTTGATCACCAAGAGTAAAACTGTTATATTTACTGCAATTTACTTATACAATTCTTGTAAACCTTTTGCTTCTCATATAGAATTGCCCGCAGTAAACGGTCAACGACCGTGGGCCTTGGAGTAGGAGCCGACCGCGACTCCGAACCAAGTAAAACCGCTTGAGTCTTTGTGTTGTGTTTTGTTTATTCCGCTGCGTATTTGCTCTTTGGTCAATCCAAAATGATTTATGATATTCACCCCCCCTCTATCGTATTCTCTCGATCCAACATCCAATTCTTTTGGCACACTCCATGGTCCATCTAGACCTCTAGGAGAACACTTCCCGAGATCCATTCACCATATCTCCCAAAGGCTCCTAGAGCTTCCCCTTGAGCTCTTAGCCCTAGCCACCTCCCTAGGTGACTCAACAATCACTAGGTCACACCGGTGTACCTCCGGTGACTCTTGGCCTACAAACCTAACCTTCTTATCCTTAGACACCTTGTCCTTGGTTAAGTCCTTCTTTTTCCATTTAAATGACACCCCCTTGCCATTTTCGGACTTTCCCTCCTTGTCATAATCATATGCTACCCTAGCATACTTCTTTCCATTGGCATTGGAGACCTTAGATCGGTATCCTAACCCCGATCTATCATTGTTGCGTTTTAGACTACCCAACACCATACCTAAACCCTTAGATCCAATAGTGAATCTATCTAGAATTTTCTCTAACCTATCAAGCTTTTCCCTTAATGGTTGATTATCCCTCTCTAGGCTTCTAAACCTAGAATCAACATGTTCTCCTTGGACATTCCTAGATCTACCCTCCTTTCTAGGCATATGTCTCCCCTTCTTGAGATTTTTGCCTTGATCCTTAGGTCTAACGGTCTTCGATTTATCATGATGCATGACCTTTCTAGGGTTTTGATCTATCGTATTAACCCTATTCTTATCATTATACTTAAATCCATAATTATTCTTAACTAGCATATATGAATTTGAAATTGAATTTAATTTTAAACAAGGAATTACCTTCCCTTTTACCTTTGAAGCTCCCCCTTGACTTGAGCACCTCTTCTTCTCCAATTTCTCCCATTTCCTTAAATGTGTCATTTTCTTGATTTCACCTTTCTTTGGGCACTTGGTGTGGTAGTGTCCACGCTCACCACACGTGAAGCACATTATACGCTTCCTATTCTTCTTTGCTTCATTCCTATCACTCATGTTAGTTTTCAAACTATTTGAGCTGAGTTTAGGGTGTACCTCCTTTTTCTTACCCAATGGACTCTTGTCCTTGTAGTGTCCCTTTTTGTTGCATCCAAAGCATATGATGTGGTCTTTTGTCTTTGCTTTGGTGGAGGTAGGAGCTTCTTCTTGCTCCGGTATTGATGAGAGTCTCTCCTCCCCCTCAATTCTTGAAGTTGAGACTTCTTCTTCTATGTCTTCCTCACTTGAAGATGTAGATGATTCAACTCTCTCCTCCTCTTCGGATGTTGAACTTGACTCAACTTCCGCTTGGTCCTTTTCCTTGGACTCTTCTTCTTCTTGTCCTTGTGTCGAATTCTCATGTAGAGCTATTATCTTCCTCTATAGCTCATATGCATTCTTGTACTCTCCTATATTTGACACAATATGTGAGGGTAATAAATTTAATACAATCCTAGTTACCTCCTTATCTGTCTCCGATTCTTCCGATTGACTCTTGGTCGAATACCGAGGTCGGAGACACTTCCCCTTCTTGTCCGTTGGAGCTTCAAAAAGAACTTTCAATGTCGTCCAATGATCCCAATCCATTTGGAACCATGTCTCCAACCGCTTCCTCCAATAATTGAAATCATCTCGATCGTATGGAGGTGGAATCCTAATATCCCATCCAAGTGGACCTTCCGATTCCATCTTCCTCTAGCACCTTTTGCTCTCCCGGCGGTTAGTCCGTAGACGAGCGACCTTCACTCTGATACCACTTATTAGATCGTGTTCGTCAAGCTAGAGGGGGGGGGGTGAATAGCTTCTTTCGATTCGTCTTCCTACGATGTTAGTGTGCGCAAGCGTAAACAATAACAATAAAAACAACCAAACGCTAACACATTACCGTTTACGTGGTTCGGAGATGACGCTCTTACTCCACCGCTGTCCGTAAGGTGGACGATCCCTTGATCCTTCGGTGGATCACTCTCCGGATGCCCTTTGGCTAGCTCGTGTAGCTCCTTTTGGGTGGAGAAACCTCGCCACAAACTCGGACACACTTCTGAGCACCAAAGACTACTAATGAGCTCTAACCAAGCTCATTTCGTCAGAAGTTCTCAGCCAAACTCGAGCCCCTTTAAATAGGTCTCAAGGCTGAAACTCCTGCTACTAGTCGACTGCCCCCCACTAAAATTTGACCGTTGCAAGCCCAACGTTCGAATTCCCATCCACTACCAGTCGACTGCCCCCTTAGTAGTCTACCGATGTTACTGTGAGGTTTATCAGTCGACTGCCAAAACCCCAGTCGACTGCCCACCTAGGTTTTCCTTCTCGAGTACAATTCCCTCAACACTCGACCCCTAGGATTTCCCCGAGTACATTCTTTCAGCACTCGTACCCTCACGACTCAGCTGACTCCTCACCAGCAGCCTCGACTGTTGCCTTCGCGCCCTCTTCATCTTTGACTCTCGTCCCTCAGATGCGCACATAAGCCTCCAGCTTGAATCCATGCATCCTTCACGTACGCCTCGAAGTCCGCGTCCCTCGGATCATCGTCCTTGCTATCTATGGTCCCTCGGGTGCACACAAGCCCAAGGCTTGCCTCCATGCCACCCTTCACCGTACCTGAAGCCGTCCAGCTAAGTCAATATGTGTAACCTGCAAACCTGCACACTCACATACATATATTAGAACACAAGGGTAAACCTAACTTAAACCCTTTGCCTAAATATCAAAACACATGGTCATTCCGGACCATAGACTGCCCCAACAGGTTTTCTTTCCCGAGTACAATTCTCTCAGCACTCAACCCTTAGGATTTGCTGAGTACATTCCCTCAGCACTCGACCTCTCACAACTCAGCTGACTCTTCACCAGCAGCCTCGATCTGTTGCCTTCGCACCCTCTTCGTCTTCGGCCCTCGTCCCTCAGATGTGCACGCAAGCCCACGGTTTGCCTCCATGTCATCCTTCACGTACGCCTCGAAGTATGCGTCCCTCGGCTCATCGTCCCTACTATCCATGGTCTCTCGGGTGCACACAAGCCCACTGCTTACCTCCATTGTTGGTGCAGGTAGCACCTAAGTCGAACATGGGTTTTGATAATGACAAAGGGTTCAAGAGTTAAGATGTTATTGTGTTCTAATGTGTTCACTAAGTGTGCAGGAAGAAGCCCTAGGTACACTAGGCAAGAAGTCCTGGCAAAGGGCTGGGCAAAGAAGTCCTGGTCAAGGACTAGGCAAGAAGACCTGACCGGAAGTCGGGCAAAGAAGTCTTGGTCAAGGACTGGACACGAAGTCCTGGCAAGGGGCTGGGCACCGAAGACCTGACCGGAAGTTGAGCACGAAGACCTGGTCAGGTGGATCGGGCAAAAGTCCAACCGGAGGAGCCGGTTGGCAAAAGGTAAACTCTCCTGAGAGGAGTAGGTGAGGACGTGTTCCCCGTCAAGGGAACAGTAGGCGTCGGTTCGACCTAGGGTTCCATTTAGCAGACCCGAAGTCAGAACCAAGACAGCTACGGCTGTAAATAATGACTAACACTTTTGCTTTGTTGTGTTGGAACTAACCTTGATTGCAGGGACCGAAGAAGTATGTTTTTGCAGCTCAGAACGCCCCAAAGGAAGGGGGCAGGCAACTGGGCTAGGCACCCAGGAGGTCCCGGGCGCCCAAGGTAAAAGGCCAAAACAGCAGTTAAGCAAGACTGCTTCGAAATCACACTGGGCTAGGCGCCCAGGAGGTCCCGGGCGCCCAAGGTCAAAGCCAAAGAGGTAATCGAAGCAAATCAGCCACGAAGCCAGCGAACCAAGTCATGCTAGGCGCCCAGGAGGTCCCGGGCGCCCCAGTCAGCTCCAAAGGCCGATTCGAAGGGGATAAGCACTGACCGAGCTGCAGATGAAGGTTCTCCGATCTGAAGGCACGTGTCAGGCACCCCCAGTGAATCAGGCGCCCCCAGGAGCACTATAAAAGGGGCTCGACCCCAAGGCTTCAAGACAATAACTTTCTAACGCTCCAAAGCTTTTCGTTCAAGCGATCTGCTCCGGCAAACTCCGACTTCGAGATTCCAGCGCCGCCGACGACCCTCTACTCCGATGTACGATCCACACTGGGCGTCGGTAACGAAAAGTGTAGTTCTTTTCATTTACTGCAATATTCTTGTACTGAAAGTTGTAAACCTTTTGCGCGATATAGAATTGCCCAAAGTAAACGGTCAAGGACCGTGGGCCTTGGAGTAGGAGCCGATCGTGACTCCGAACCAAGTAAAATACTTGTGTTTTTGTGTGATTATTTTGTTTCCGCTGCATTTACTCTTTCCTTAATCAGAAGAAAAAGTTTTAACAATATTCACCCCCTCTATCGTTTATCTCGATCCAACAAGTGGTATCAGAGTGGGGTAGCTCAAATTTGGTGCAACCACCAATTTGGGAGTTTTTTAGATTTTACTAAACTTTTTATTTCTTTTTCTTACGAATTTTTCTCGTTGATCGAGGTTGGTGCAAAACCACTCGATCAGTTCTTTTAATTATCTTATTCCCGCACTACTAATCCAAGACCAAGTCTTGGGACAGTTTTTTGTTATTATTTCAGAAATTCTAAATGACCATACAAGAGGGTTTCAGTACAACCAGACCACCACTCTTCAGTGGAGAAGATTTCTCCTACTGGAAGAGTCGGATGGAGGTCCACCTGAAAACTCAGGTGGACATGTGGATAATAATCCAATCTAGTTTGGAAATCCCGAAGAATGCTGAAGGAGTGGCACAACCTTACACAGAATGGGATGCTTCGCTGAAAAGGAAAATCGAGGCTGATGCAAAGGCAACCCAGACACTCCAATGCCGACTAACCAAGGAAGAGCTGAACCGGGTGGGACCCTTCAACAGTGCAAAGGAACTCTGGGGTAAGTTGATCGAGTTGCACGAAGGTACCTCTGATACCCGAATCAGCAAGAGGGACCTACTACTGAATAAACTGTACATCATCAAAATGAACGACAGCGAGTCAGCAGCCCAGCTCCACGCCAGGATCTAGGAGTAGATGAATGGTCTGCATACAATCAGTCACAAGGTAGAGAACCGTGACCTTATCAGGTACACCCTAAACGCCTTCTCGAGAAATACTTTGTGGGCATCTATGGTAGATGCGTACAAAGTTTCGAGGGACCTATCCAAAATAAAATTAGACGAATTATTTTCTGAACTTGAATTACATGAGCAGACTAACTGCACCTTAGCCGAGAAAGACATTGCTTTTGTTGCAGGCAAAACATGAAAGGTGGCCAAGAAGAAGCCTCAACCTGCACCCGAGTCTGACTCAGACTTAGACTCAGAAGACAGCGAAGGGGATCGACCCAAGCTGGTTTGGCTAGCCCGGAACTACTACAAGGAGCTGAAGAATCAGACCAACAAAAGAAAAGTCAGCTGAAAGAAGGAGGATCCGGCTGAACCATCTAAGAACAAATCAAGTGTGACCTGCTTCGAATGAAACAAGAAGGGACACTACAAATCGGAGTGCCCAAATCTAAAAGAAGCCAAGAAGACTTGAAGGAAGAAGGCCCTTCAAGCAACGTGGGGCGAGTCTTCCTCCAAAGAAGAAGAAGAGGCCCCACAATCAAACCTGCTCGCTTTGACTGCTTCGGAAGACATCGACACCGGATCAGACGGACGATGGAAAGCTCACCATATCGGAAGACGACAAAATAACTGTAAGTGGTTATTCTAAAGTTGAATTAGCAGAATTAATTGCATACCTATCTAGTAACTTGGCGAAAGCCAAAATTTGAGTCGAGTCTCTCCGATAGGAAGTAAAACTCCTGAAAGAGAGAGCTGACTCTAGATCCTTAACTAAGAAGGTTCAAGAAGGAACCTCTACTCAAGTTGAAAAACTTGAGAAAGAGAACTCCTTCTTGAAAACTCAAGTCAAGGACCTTAGAGTAGCTTTAGAACGATTCACTTCGGGTTCCAAGGGTCTTGACATGATCCTTGGAAAACAGAAGTCCATTCTAAATCGATCCGGGTTAGGGTATCGAACCAAGGCTAGACAAAGGTCATACTATGCTGTATTGAACCAATCTAGACCTAAAGTTCAGGCATGGGTACCCAAACTTTGCCTGAACAACCAAGCTAGACCAAACCAGTATTGGATCCCCAAGGACAAGATTCATATCTTGCCTAATCATTATCGTGGCTTTAGTCCAGGGGAAGCCAACTTAAAAACCATTTTTATAGTTAAATAAATTCCTTTTCTTATTTTAAAATTGTATGCTTGTTTGTTTATTTACATTCTGCAATTTACCATGCTTAGACCTAGGACTGGTTAGACTAAGGACTAAACCGATTAACTGAAATTTAAACAACATAGTATTGGGTGGTGGTGAGATGATAGTACGTTAGGGAAGCCATTTTGGCGGAACTAGCCGAAGCTACCAATCCAAGACCCAAATTAATTAGACTAGAATTTCTCAAAAAGTAATTTTGAAAATGAAATTTCACTAAAAGGCTTTGTCAAGGAAAGGGTTGATGATCCAATAAGGCTACGGCCAAAGAAGGCCTTGTGCCTCGCCAAGACCTGGAAACCAATTTTTGAAATTCAAATTCAATTTACTCTGTCAAATTTGAATCTAACACAAGTTTCAATTAATCTTAGATTCAACCATTGTTTTCAAAAATAAATTTAAAGCATAATAAATTGTTTTTGAAATTAATTTAACTTTTCAAAATTAATCATGGTTTTTCAAAATAAAATCTTTACTTCTATTAAAACCTGTCTCACAAAAACCCATAAGGTTAACGTGATTGATAATTATAAACCGGGTGAGATGGTTTGGACTTAACCTAATTCAAAATTCAGTTTCTGTAACTTTGTCAAGTAAAAACATTGAATTTAGAGCTGGATTGACTTGGTTGTTGGTTGATCAATAGAGTCAAACCAGGTCAAAATAGTCAAACCTGGTCAAACAGTCAAAATGGTCAATAGTCAAACAATGGTCAGCTCGGGCACCCATGACACTTCGGGCGCCCCCACCTTCTCTTCGACCGAGACAGCAAAAGCTGTCAACTCTACCCAGTTAACCTGGGCACCCGTGACCTATCGGGCGCTTAGGCCTTTACATCAATTCAAGGCAGCAAAAAGCTGCCTCGCATGATAGCTGACCCCAGGCTCCCGGGTCCTCACGGGCGCCCCCAAGGACAGTGTCAAAACCGAAAAAGCTACCTTTGGCAGCTTACGCCTGAACTAGGCACCCGAGACCTCTCGGGCGCCCAGCCAGCCCCTATATAAGGCCACCGATTCCCCCTTCATTTGCCACACCCAAAACAAATCTCATCCCTAACTCTTCCCCTCCCAAGGCGTTCGAACGACCCTCTTGTGAACGCTCCACTTCAACCATGCCTCCCCGGATGGCTACCCGGTATCAATTTTTCATACATTTTTAATTAATTCCTTTTTTCGCTAAATGCATGTTCCTTGTTATGGCTTTTAGAAAACGTCATGCTAATCAACCCAACCCCGGAACCGAGCCTAGTCCTGACCCTATGTTTCCGACCTTAGAACTATGCAATAAGTTTGCTAGGACGACTTATAAACCCATCAAAACGAGTTTCTTAAATAGGCAATTTTTTACTCAGTCCTGTCCATTAGCTATGAACGTCATCAATTTCCATCAACTTGACAACCTTGTCTTCTGCACCCATCCTGTGAACACAACCCTATGTGCAGAGTTTTACAACAACCTAGTCAGACAAGATGACCTTACATATGTCACCACAGTACAAGGGATGCTCTTGACAATCACACCCTCGTTGTTTAACAGATTCCTTGGACTATGACCTTCCCAGTCCATATTCTGCTGTTACCCTCCTAAGGATCCTCCCTTTGCTCCTCCCTACTCCCATATTGACCTAGACGCCCTTTATTCATATTTCTATTGAGATGCCCGAAATCCTTTGGTTAGACAGTTTCAGTCGGTAGATCTTCAGGTCCAGGACTACGCTCTTTATAGAGTCCTAGTCCATTGCATTCTACTCTTGACCACTAGGGACGTTGCGACAATGCGACCATTCCATACCTTCTTGCTGTATGCACTGATCCATCACTTAGACATAAATATTGGACTTCACATGTTCCACACCATTCTATATGCGTCCAGTGTTACGACTCAGGGTCGGGTACGCACCCCTTACTGCCACATCATCACTTCTCTTCTTCATCATCACGGTCGCGATATTACCGATGGAGAGATGACCACAATGACCGAATTTGACGAAATTGGGTATAGAAACTTTTCCCTAGCTGGCATAGAGGTCTCGGTTACCGGGGGTCTATCATAGAGATGACAGAGAGCCGGAGCCCAGATCGATTCCGATGAGGACGTAGAGGTCGACGTCGCAGATCTCGCTGCCGAGATTCGGGAGCACATGGGCAAGCCCCCACCTCCGATGACTGACGAGAGACTAACACTACTTCAGACAGAGGTCCACAGCCTCAGGGAGGAAATAGAGGTCAATCACGTAGAGTATACGGAGGCAAATGAGGCCCGTTACACTGAGTATATGAATACCCTCAGAGATGATCGAGAGACAAACAACACACGATACAATGAAATGATGTCTCTGTTTCGATCATGGCAGCCTGGCCCATTTGACCGTCCTGGCCCTTCCTCTTAGTTCAGATTGATATTTTCAGTTGTACTGTTGACTATTTGACTACCCCTACTCAGTAGGGTTGACATGCATTTGACTATGGTTTGACCTTACTGGTCCTACTGACCAGGTGACTCTTATGCATCTATCAGCTTTACTTTCTAATTACTTGTTTGATAAGCTACAGTACTATTTCACTAAGAAGGCAGTTAGGATTATGCTCGGTAGAATAGGACTGCTTTAATTATGGTTCTTTTCAAAAACCGTTTTATTTCCTTTTTAATTTGAAAAATCAATTTTTACTTAATTTGAAAAATCATTTTCTTTATTCATTTAAAATGATTTTTCGACTTAGTTTTTTTTTCAAAACTTACCCCCTTCAAAACTAGGGCTTTTTCGCAAATGGACTTAGCCTAGGCCTAACCCTAGAACTGCATGCACCTATAGATCTAGAAGCTAGCATCTCACAAGCACCTTAGGGTACTTTTGATTGATAACCTAGACTGGGTTGAGATGCTTAGGTCTATATCTTGATTCAAGATGCTTTAAGTCAGTGCATCTGCAGTAATTGGGGCAATAAATACCAATCAAACAGTAATCAGGTTAAGTGTCAAGCTTAGAAAATCTAACTTGAACAGATCACTTAACTTGACTAACCCTAGCGAAAGTTACTGTTTATAACAGTTAGTAAGTAGCTAACTGGGTTAGATAGGACCCGAAAGAGAAAATTTAAATTGATTTGGTCCAGTTTATACTTAGAATTGGTTCAGTACAGCATCTTACTTCTATTACTCAGTGTTTTTGCTATATTTTTTTTTTGATATATGACAAAGGGGGAGAGATTGGAAAGGAGAGAAAAGAAGATTTTAAAATTTTTAAATTTTTCTCTAAAATTCAATTCTTTCAAAAAAATTTTTATCTCCTTTTTTAAAAAGTAAAGGTCTTTAAAGTACTTAACTCAAAATTATTTTCGAAATTCTTCTAAGTACTTAAGTTCTTTTCTTGTGATAAAAAACATGCTAAGTACTTAACTCAAAATTATTTTCGAAATTTTTCTATGTACTTATGTTCCTTTTGAAAGTTAATTACTTACTTTAAATTTTCTAAGTGTTAAATTTTAAAATTCCCTTGAAAATTTTCTAAGTGCTAAAGATGTTGAAAATTTTTGCACAACTCAAAATATGTTAGAAAATTTTCTAACATAAAAATCCCATTTTGAAAATTTTCTAAGTATCGAAAACCTGAAAAATTTTTCACAAAGACTTAGAAATTTTTTCAAAAACCCCACGAACGTTTGAAAAACTCAGGGGGAGATTTCTTCCATGGGGAGGAAATTAAAACTGATATTTTTTTCTGTATGTTTAACTTAACTTTTTGAACTGGGTTGCCATAAATCAAAAAGGGGGAGATTATTGGTGCAGGCAGCACCTAAGTCGAACCTGGGTTTTGATAATGGCAAAGGGTTCAAGAGTTAAGATGTTATTGTGTTCTATGTGTTCACTAAGTGTGCAGGAAGAAGCCCTTGGTACACTAGGCAAGAAGTCCTGGCAAAGGGCTGGGCAAAGAAGTCCTGGTCAAGGACTGGGCAAGAAGACCTGACCGGAAGTCGAGCAAAGAAGTCCTGGTCGAGGACTGGGCATGAAGTCCTGGCAAGGGGCTGGGCACCGAAGACCTGACAGGAAGTTGGGCACGAAGACCTGGTTAGGTGGATCGGGCAAAAGTCTAACCGGAGGAGCCGGTTGGCAAAAGGTAAACTCTCCTGAGAGGAGTAGGTGAGGACGCGTTCTCCGTCGAGGGAACAGTAGGCGTCGGTTCGACCTAGGGTTCCATTTGGCAGACCCGAAGTCAGAACCAAGACAGCTACGGCTGTAAATAATGACTAACACTTTTGCTTTGTCTGTGTTGGAACTAACCTTGATTGCAGGGACCGAAGAAGTATGTTTCTGCAGCTCAGAACGCCCCAAAGGAAGGGGGCAGGCAACTGGGCTAGGCACCCAGGAGGTCCCGGGCGCCCAAGGTAAAAGGCCAAAACAGCAGTTAAGCAAGACTGCTTCGAAATCACACTGGGCTAGGCGCCCAGGAGGTCCCGGGCGCCCAAGGTCAAAACCAAAGAGGTAATCGAAGCAAATCAGCCACGATGCCAGCGGACCAAGTCATGCTAGGCGCCCAGGAGGTCCTGGGCGCCCCAGTCAGCTCTAAAGGCCGATTTGAAGGGGATAAGCACTGACCGAGCTGCGGATGAAGGTTCTCCGATCTGAAGGCACGTGTCAGGTGCCCCCAGCGAATCAGGCACCCCCAGGAGCACTATAAAAGGGGCTCGACCCCAAGGCTTCAAGACAACAACTTTCTAACGCTCCAAAGCTTTTCGTTCAAGCGCTCTGCTCCGGCAAACTCCGACTTCGAGATTCCAGCGCCGACGACAACCCTCTACTCTAAAATAGGATCCACACCGGGCATCAGTAACGAAAAGTGTAGTTCTTTTCATTTACTGCAATATTCTTGTACTGAAAGTTGTAAACCTTTTGCGCGATTATAGAATTGCCCAAAGTAAACAGTCAGGGACTGTGGGCCTTGAAGTAGGAGCCGACCACGACTCCGAACCAAGTAAAATACTTGTGTTTTTGTGTGATTATTTTGTTTTCGCTACATTTACTCTTTCCTTAATCCGAAGAAAAAGTTTTAACGATATTCACCCCCCCTCTATCGTTTATCTCGATCCAACATCCATGCCACCCTTCACCGTACCCGAAGCCGTCCAGCTAAGTCCATGAGTATCCTGCAAGACCTGCACACTCCAATACACATATCAAAACACAAGGGTAATCCTAACTTAAATCATTTGCCCAAACATCAAAACACATGGTCACTCCGGACCATAGATTACCCCAACAAAAAATTCATCATTTTCGAAAAGAGATACGATAGAATATTATTGATAACACATTATTCAAAAATAATTAAATAAATATTTAAATAATCTCAAAACCCTAATCCTAACTTTGCAAAAGGCAAAAAAAGATAATAAAAACAGACTAAAAATCTTCTAGGTCTTTACCTGAAAAGGTTTTAAATGATGTTTTTTTGGATTTCACCTTGAAACTAACTATAGATCATTGAACAAGTTTTAATTTGATATATTATAGGTATCATGGTTCAATTTGAGTCAAAAGTTATGACCTCTCAAAGCTGCCACCGATCTTGCTCCGATTCTGCTATGATCCTGTCTGATCCCTGTACGATCCTACCGATCCTGCTACGAAAATTGATTTTGCACGATCTAGGATTGATTTGTGCTTCTGGATCATAGGATCGTATGATCCTCCGATCCAGGATCGTAATTTTACAAACCTTGCGTCAAACACTCTAAACCAAGTAAAAAAACCGAACCGTGTTTTGACTAGTGTTTTCTTCGCTTTATTTTCCACTACACACTCAAGTTTTATAATATGAAAAAGCGAATTTATTTTTAAAATACACGTGATTCACCCCTCCCCCCTCTTACGTCCAAAGATCCTACAAGTGGTATCAAAGCTAGGTCGCTTTGAATTAGTGCAACCACCATTTGAGCAGGGGATTTTATTTTGTCGGTTTTGCATTTTCATTTTTTGTTATTAGTTAGAATTAGTGCAATTACCTTCTCTGACAAATTTACCATAATTTTTTTATTTTTTATTATTTTTTTCGTAGTTGGTGCAACACCACTCGAGTCACTGGATTTTTTCCTCTCTCTCCAACACTACTAATCCAAGACCTAGTCTTGGGATATGTTCTTTCCTTTGTTGTGTGTGTACAAGGTATTCCTCTAAAGGACCCAAGGAGGAAGTTAGAGCACTATTTGTCCATCTCTCTTCAGTGGAGATGACTTTCGCTACTGGAAGAGAAGGATAGAGGTGCACCTAAAGACTGATATCGATCAGTGGTTTGCAATCCAGTCTAGATACACAACTCCAATGGATGAAATAGTCAATGTTCTACTAAAACTAGACAAATGGAATTCTAAAATGAAGAAAAAGGCCCAAGTGGAATACAAGACACAGAACACTCTTTAGTGTGGGCTAACTAAGGCAGAATTGAACCAAGTCAGACTAATCGAGAACGCCAAGGAACTTTGGGACAAACTGATTGAACTGCATGAGGGCACAAGCAATGCAAAGGTAACTAAACAAGATCTCTTATTAAATAATTTATTTAATATAAAAATGCAGGATTAAAAAATAGCAAGCCAGCTAAATGCAAGGATCAAGGACACCCTCAACAGGCTTCACCTGATTGGTCATCAAATGGAGAACTGAGATGTTATAAGGTATGCCCTTAATGCTTTCCTCAAAATGCACTGTGGGCATCTATAATAGATGCCTATAAAGTTTTGAAGAAATTTTCTAAATTGAAATTAGATGAACAGTTTTGTAAATTAGAATTGCACGAACAAACTAACATCAAGTAGGTCGAGAAAGGTGTGACCTTCTGTATAGGTTCCACAAAGAAGTCAAAAGTTAGAACCCGAAACCAGCCAGAGTTAGAAGAGGAATCTAACTCAAAGTTAGATGAAGGAGAACAACTAGTGAAACTGGTAAGAAAAATATTCATTAGAAGAAAGAAGGGCTTCACAAAGAAGGACTCAAAGAAGGTGATCAAGTCAGCTTCCCATGATCCAAAGGATAACATCACCTGCTTCAGATGCAACGAGAAAGGACATTTCAAACATAATTGTCCAAATTAGAAGGAGGGTCAAACCAAGAAGACTTAGAAACAGAAGGCACTCTATGCCACTTGGGATGAATCCTCCTCGAAGGATTCAGACGCAGAAAATGCAAATCAAGCTAGCTACCTTGCGTTGGTGGTAACTGGACCCAATCGGATACTGATCAAGACGAAGAGTCCGAATACAAATCGAGCCACAAGTCCACACTTGTTTCCGAAGGTTTCACTGAGGTACAGGATTTACTTAATGCAATATTTTTTTAAAATCATTGCACGCTTAAGTAGGAAATTGTCTTCTTCTAAAAACCAAGTTAACCTACTCCTTAAGGAAAATTAAGACCTTGAGAAGAAAATTAACACCAATACCTTACTTGAACAAAAACAATATGAAAAATTAACTCAAGTTAAAAAAAACTTGAAGAAGAAAATTCTACACTAAAAAATGAAGTTGAGAAACTTAAAAATTTATTGGAATCCTTTACAACTAGATCCAAAAACCTTGATTTAATTATTGGATCACAAAAAATGGTTTACAACAAATCCAGACTAGAATATAAACCTAAATCAACTAACAAAACATTTATTTCACTGATCAACACAAAAATCAAAAGAAAGCGTGGGCCCCAAACGCTTATCTAACAAAAAAAAGTAGGGCAAAATCAATTTTACATATTGAAAAATGACATTCACTATGTAAACTCTAATCATAGAATATATGAATCAAGTGGAGGCACCAAGTTAGTTGGCACCATAAAACTAACTCTTACCCATCATGGTTCTTAGGACTAGATGAAAATGTAGTTTGACTCTTGTCCAACATAATACCAAGATGGGGTGAGATGATAGTACATTAGGGAACTTGGTCTAGGGAGCCAAGTAGGGTAAGGCATGCCTTATTTGGTGTTCTTAGCTAAGTGGAACTAGCCGAAGCTACCTTGTCACATCCTAGACTAGTTAGACCAAAACTTTTCAATAGAAAAAATTAAATATATAATTTCTTAAAAAGGCTTTGTCTAGAAGTGGTCGTTACTCGGATACCCATGAAAGTTCTGTTTGGACCGGTAGGAGAGCTAGAGAGGGGTGATTAGCTCCGATCTTTGTTTAATGAAGAATTATCACTACGGAAGACTTGAGCAATGATAACACCTTGATTTACTTGGTATCCACCTCCTTGAGGTAACTAATCCAAAGATCCGCTCTTCCTCACTCTCTCATACACTATGAAAGATATTTTTCTTAAGGTGGAGAAACCTCTTACAAACTTACAAGAAGAAACACTCAAAAATAAGCAAATATAATAGAAATCTTACAAGATTTATACAAATTAGCTCTCTTTGCTTTTCTTGCCGTCTTTATGCTTGGAATCGCCTCTTGATCATTGGAAATGCAGCAGCACTAAGCTCCAAGGCCTCACTTGAAATGACGATGAGGAAGGTGAAGAGCGTCGAAGAAATGTCGGACCGATCTCTCTTCAAACCTGCGTGAAAACCCCTTATACCCACGACCTAGGGTTCCCTAATCGATTACCCAATCGATTACCATGTCAGACTTAGCCGTTCAACAATTATTTTTTGAAGCTTAATCAATTAGCCAATCGATTAAGAAGATCTTAATCGATTCAGCACCTTTCTGTGCTCTCACGCAATACTGCCGTAATTGATTGCCCAATCGATTACGATCCTCCTTAATCGATTACCCAATCGATTAAGAGAATGCTGAATTGATTACCCAATCGATTCAACAAGCTTTTGTTCTCGCGATAATCCTGCGCCAATCGATTGACATACCCCTTAATCGATCACCCAATCGATTAAGGGTCTTTCTGTTCTCGCAAGCAACAGATCTCAATCGATTGCCCAACCCTAACCTGGTTAGCTCAAGTTTAGAGTTCTCTTACCTAACCATGGTCAACTGTGACCTGTTAGACTTTCTTGCCATGTGTCCGATCAAACCTTTGACCGACTTAGATATTTCCTTGCTTAGTTCCCAACTAAGACTTTTTCCGTGTCAACGTGCAATCTCCCCAATCCACCTAGACTTCACCTAGTCCCACTAGGTGTGCCTAGTCTCATTAGGACTTTTCCCTTGCCAACGTGCGATCTCCCTGATTCACCTGGACTTCACCTAGTCTCACTAGGTGTGTCTAGTCCTACTAGGACTTTTCTCAGTCAAGTCTCCAGTCACCCTTGATCCACTCGACTTGCACATCGTTCTAACATCATTGTCAAACATCAAAACTCAAGCTCACCTGAGCCTAGTTAAACTAGGTCAATTCTGACCTAACGAAGATTGTATCAACAAGTTCCTGTGCCTCACCACAGCTTAGAAGTCAACTTTTAAAAAATATATTTAATTGATCCATAATCAAATCTGAATCTAATACAAGGTCAAATAATTTTTGAACAAAATAACTTAACTTATCTCACAAAATCATAGGATTATCTTGGTTGAATCATCTAGACCGGGTGAAATTAATAATAACGACCAAATTCAAAATCTATTAATTGAATTCTTAATCAAACCTTGATTAAAACGTAATTAAACCTTAATTTAAACATAATTAAATTTTACCTTAATTAAAAATTTTAACTTAATTATATTTTACCTTAATTAAAAATATTAAACTTAATTAAATTTAACCTTAATTAAAAGATTAACTTAACTATATTTAACCTTAATTAGAAACTTTACCTTAATTAAAGTTTATCTTAATTAAAAATGTTAAACATAATTAAATTTTACATTAATTAAGCACTTTAACTTAATTAAATTTTTCAAAAATTAAAAACTTTAACTTAATTTTAAGCTTAATTAAAAACTCTAACTTAATTAAACTTTAACCACATCAAAAATAAAATTAATTTAACCCTAACTAAAACTTTAAATCTAAACTTTAATAAAAATAAACTTACTTAAAATATTATTTAAAATTTTACTTTAATTAAACTTTAACCAAAGTTAAATCAAACTTAATTAACTTAACCAAATTAAAATCAAACTTAATAAAACCTTAATTAAAATTTAATCAAACCTTAACTTAATTAAACTTAATCTAACCTTAATTAAACTTCTAACTTTACCTTAATTTAACTTAATTAAACTTGAACTTAATTAAACCTTAAGCAAACTCAATTAAACCCTAACTCAACCTAACCCTAAACATTAAATTCTAACCTCATTTAATTAATTTAACCTTAATTTAAGTTAACTAAACTTTAATTAAACTTATAGCCTTATTTCAATTAAACTTGTTAGTTAAAACCTTGCGTTAATTAAAGTTTATCTATAAATTTCTTATCTTTAGGAACACTATAAAATAGGACTTATTACTACAATGGCTATGATTCTTTTATTGCTATATTTTTTTATACCCTTGATTTTGAAAACTTATTTTTTAGAACTTACCAGTGAAAATGACATCTATTGTTATCAAAAAGACATATATTGGTTTTCAAAAATTTATAGTTTTCAAAAATTAATATCCTCCAAAGCTTAAGTCTTTTCAAAACTCTTTTTTAAAAAAAAAACTCATTTTTTTTAATCAGGAGAGTGTCAAGTTAAGAGAGAGAGGGTTAAATATATTTTTGAAAAATAATTTACCTTTGAAAAATACTTCTTTTAAAAATTATCTGTAATATTTTAAAGTTTCAATTTTTTTAAAAAGAAATTCTTTGAAAATATTTATTTGAAAATCCTTGAAAATATTTGTAAAATTACTTTAAAAATATTTTTTGTCCTTTTGAAAATTCGTTTTGAAAAATACTTTACAAATATTTATTGCAAAGTGGACTTAAAAATAGTTTATGTTGAAAATTTATTGAAAACGTTTAGAAAAAGGCTTTGAAAACTCTTAAACATGTTTTTGCAAAATTTTTGATAAATACTTGAAAAATATTTTGAAGAAGTTTAACTAAGTTGCTCTTTTAATTTGGATCTATCCCAAAGTCATAATAGGAAGTTTATCTTGTGGTTAATAAGAAATCTTAAGTGTGTCTTAGGTTAAGGAGGACTCCTGATTGAAATATCAAAAATTCTTTGAAAACTGATATTGAAACTGCTTTAAGAATTTTGTTAAACCAATACTTGAAAAATAGTTTGAAATACTTTGGTGTATCTTTTGAAAACTGTTTTGAAAATCTTGCAAAATATTTTAAAAAATATTTGAAAAATCATATTGCAAAAACCTTGAAATAATTTTTCAAATATCCATCAATAAATATTTAAAGAAAATATTTTGAAAGGAAATTTCAAAAAGTGTATTTTCGTAAAGAAACACATTCCAAAAATAGTTTTTGAAACCAAATGCTTTAGCTAAATTTATTGCATGTGTTTCAAAAAATAAAAACTTATTATTGGTGCATAACCTAAATAAAAAAAAAATGATTCTTGAGGATTTTCCAACCTCGAGCGACCGATCCGGTCTCACAAAAGCTTCTCACCGGATGTCAGGATAAATCGGAAAGTGCTCGTGGTGAGCGGTCTAGAAGCCTAGCGTCTGAGGGTTCGTGCCTCATTTGGAGGAATAATTTCTGTAAATACGCCGTAGCTGGGATCAAATTATGAATGTCTAGGATAATAACTAATCGTCCTATCGCTATACCATAACCTGGAGGCGGTGCATAATCTAAATGGATCTTAGAGGGGAGGATGTCAAACGGAGAGAGCGACCTCAAATTATAGATATTTCAATTCCCCCCAACTGTATAAAACAATTGAAAATTGCTTTTGAAAGTGCTTTAGAACTGATCCTTTGAAAATATTTTTGGAAATATATTTGTAAAATCTGTTTGAAATATTTTTTAAGGCACTTTAAAATTTCTTGAATTACTATGAAAATATGTTTGGAAAATATTTTTAAAAAAATATCCTCGAAAATCTTCTTGATATTGTTGGGACCTTGATGTACGGCTAGAGGGGGTAAATAGCCGATCACCCACTTTGATCGCAGTTCTCTTCCTACACGTTGTTAATGCGCAAGTGGAATAACAAATAACAAACCTAACAACTAAGAAGACAAACCGATTTACGTGGTTCGAAAATAAGGCTCCTACTCCACGACTGCCCGTAAGGTGGACGATCCTGATCCGTCGGTGGATGAGTCCCCAAGACCTCCGACTAGCTCTTGTCGCTCCTTGTGGGTGGAAAAACCTCACCACAAACCCTCGACAACACCTGAGCACTAGGAGACTACTAATAAGTTCTAACCAAGCTTATTTCGTCAAAACTTCTCAGCAAAAAATGAACTCTCTTAAATAGTGCTCGATGTTGAAAAGACCGTTACCAGGTGACTGGTACACCTAGTATTCAAACGTTACAGCTCAACGTTCGAATACCAGTCGACTGCACCTAAGATCAGTCGACTGATCTTTCTGTGCACTTCATCAGTCGACTGGTCCACCCCTAAACCTAGGGTTTCCCTTCCTGAGTACAATTCTCTCAGTACTCGGACCCTCACGACTCAGCTGACCCTTCATCTAGCAGCCTCGACCTGTTGCCTTCAAGCCTTCTTCGACTTTGGCTCTCGTCCCTCGGATGCATGGAAGTTCACAGCTCGTCTCCCCATATCATCCTTCACGTATGCATCGAAGTGTCCTTCCCTCGGCTCATCGTTCCTGCTTCTAGCAGCCTCGACATGTTGCCTTCAAGCCTTCTTTGACTTTGGCTCTCGTCCCTCGGATGCATACAAGCCCACGGCTCGTCTCCTCATGTCATCCTTCGCGTATGCCTTGAAGTGCGCTTCCCTCGGCTCATCGTTCCTGCTTTGTCCGCGGTCCCTCGAATGCATGCAAGTAGGGTTGTAATCGAACCGAGCCGATCCGAATACCTGAGAGTTTGAGTGTGGTTCGTTTATTATCGAGCCGAACTCGAGCTTAATTTATCGAATATAGTGATGGCTCGCGAGCATATTCGAGCATAATGGAGCCATAAACGAACTTATCAAATATAAATTATTAATTAAATTATTCATCAATTTATTGAAAAAATAAATTATATATTCTAAAAAATATAAAATATTTACTAAAATTTATGATTTTATTCATGCAAATGAGCTTTATTGGATATTTTATATTTATTAAATGTAAAAGTGTCAAAATTATATATTTAATGTTAAATATTAATTTTATATTTTACGAACTAGCTCACGAGCTTATTAACGAGCTTGTTCATGAGCTAACGAGCCGAATACAAATAGCAAATACAATGCTTGTAACCATTTGGACTTATGCTGCCAAGGCTTCACCTTGGACTTATACCGTCAATGCGTATGCAATGCAAACATGCATGGATCCTATCACTGTTGATGCAGTCTGACCTGATTGTTATTTTGGTGTTGACACCGATTTAAGTTTAGGTGAGTAAGATGAGTTCGGCTTAAGTCCTGGTCGGGGACTGGGCAGGAAACCCCGGTGAGTGAAGCCGGGTGACGGAAACCCCGGTGAGTGAAGCCGGGTCCCGGTGAGTGAAGCCGGGTGACGAAAACCCTGGTGAGTGAAGCCGGGTGATGGAAACCCCGGTGAGTGAAGCCGGATCCTAGCGAGTGAAGCTAAGTAAAGGAAACCCTGGTGAGTGAAGCCAGGTCCTAGCGAGGGAAGCTAGGTTGAACAAAGTCCTAGTGAGTGAAGTCGAGCATGAAGTCTTGGTCCGGGGGACTAAGCATGAGTCAGCAAAGTGGCTGGATCGGTCTGGAGTCCGATCAGAAGTTGGCACGAGCTCCCTTGTTAATAGATCGGTCTGGTGACCGATCCAGGGAGTCTGATCGTTCTGGTGAACGATCAGAAAGAGAACAGAATGTTTCCGTTTGGCTTCTGATCGTTCTGGTGAACGATCGGAGAGAGATCAGAATATTTCTGTTTGGCTTCTGATCGTTATGGTGAACGATTAGAGAGAGATCAGAAGATCTCTGTGAGAAACCTGATCGGTCTGTCTGACCGATCAGGGCCTAACCTGATCGGTCAAGTGACCGATCAGGGAAGTGAGCTAGTGGGAGCTGTAGGAAACTCCAGCAAGCTGGTGGATCGGTTCGGTGACCGATCCTCGATCCCTGATCGGTTAGTGTGACCGATCACAGAGTCACTGGATCGATCAGGCAGGAGCCTGATCGATCAGGCCCATCACTGATCGGTCTATTTGACCAATCAGTGCCTTGCTGGAAATCGCACAGAATGTTCTGTGTTTGAGGATCGGTCTGGTGACCGATCCCCAATCTCTGGTCGATCAGGGTGACTGATCAGATCCTTGCTGGATCGATCAGGAGGTGACCTGATTGATCAGGGTCTTCACTGATCGGTCAGGGTGACCGATCAGTGTCTGATAACTTTAATTTGAATCATTGTCAGACTTCTGATTACGCTCTGAATCATTTTTGATTTCTCTGTTACACTGCTGATTTGTTTTTGATTTGCTGTGCTAAGCCTCTGCTGAGTGTGCAGGTAATACAGGGATGACACAAACCAAGAAGGAGGGTCAATTGGCACTTTCGCTTCGGTCAGATTTGTTTGTTTTCCATTCGCAGGATTCAACGGCTTCTGGCGCAGGCTGGCAACTATCTGGCGAAACTGGTGACTGACCTGGGGCTCGGCTGAAGAGGTTTCAGTGGACTGAGCCCAGTAGAGGTCAGTGGGTTGGTGACGGAGGTTGTTGCAGATGCTCCTGGTGAGCTGCAGACACGCCTGGTGAGCTGCAGACGTGCCTGGGATGATCTGGCAATGAGCAGAGGTTTAAGAGATGGCTAGCGAAGAAGAGAGGTAGAACTTTTGAGATCTTTTGAACTTTACAACTCTGTAACTTTGAATTTGTGGAGAAGTTTGCGAGTCGATCAGCAAGCAGACACCGCGAGAAGGAAGAGCTAAGTGAAGGCTCTTGCCAGGGTTGTGCTGTGTTGTGAGTTGTGCTCTGTAAACGTTCTCCTTCACGCTCTGTAAGCTTTCTCGAGTCTCTGTGTGCTTAATCTGATATCATTCTTGAGACTGTTGTTGAGAGGTTACTCCACCGAGAAGAAGTTCTATTCTATCTGGATCAGGGGATCGCCCACCTCATAGGCACGCCAAGGAGTAGGGGCAAGATATCCCCGAACCTTGTAAACCTTCTGAGTTAGCGTTGGTTTTCTGTTTGTCCTTTTGTTTCTGTATTTCTCTGTTTTCCTCCACTGCTAACCCTAATCGCAGAAACTTCAAAGAAGCGAAAGATTTGTGTGTCTGGCTATTCACACCCCCCCTCTCTAGCCATCCAAGATCCAACAATCACAAGGCATCCCCACACCTAACCTCCCCAAAAGTTAGAATTTTTACCAAACCGGGCTTTTTAAAACCTCTCCAAGGCTCCCCTACGTTGGACTTACAAAGGCTTTTTAAGAACCTTTCCAAGGTTCCCCCTTTGCCACCAAATGAGCAACAATGCTCCCCCTTTTACCTAAGCTCCCCCTTGACCTAGGATTTCTTGCAAAGACGTGTTTGGTTTCCCAATTAAACCCAACACTTCTCCCCCTTTGCCACACATCAAAAGGCGTGTTCGGTTTCCCACTTAAACCTAACACTTCTCCCCATTTACATTAAAAGGACTCCAACAATTTCCCTCTTATTAGATCCTTTAACCTCTAATGATCATAAACAAAGTATATTAACCCTCCATAAGATTATACACTTGTTTTACATCATTATGACACTTTTTGATTGCTGAAAAACAGTTTCAGCCTATATCAGTCGACTGCGACAGTTACCAGTCGACTGATCCCTATCAAAAACCATACAGTAGCTAGTCTCTCTCCGACAGCACTGTTACCAGTCGACTACCCCCTGAACCAGTCGACTGGTACCCTGAAAACCCCATTATCAACATTTCTAACCCAATTTCAGAAATGCACCAAAAATTTCACAAATCTCCAAAAATTCTCAAATTTTGTGAAGAAATTTATGCTACCATATCTACTTGGGAAAAATATATTCAAAAATGTATCTATCACCAATCCCAAGATTGACACCAAACTCAAAACTATCTAAACGGTTCAATTGAACCTTGACCTAAAGTCTTAATTTTGATCTCCTCTTATGTATCTGCTTATACCAAACCACAATGCATCCCTAGCATTGATTTATATAGTATCTATACATCAAAAACCACCTTTCATGCAATATGCCTCCAATGTCATATTTATTCATGATACTCATACCCAATGTACCAAATCCCTAGGATTGAGACTCAAATCCGTCTCCACATCCTTTGGCACACTCCATCGTCCATTTAGATTTCCGAAAGAAATCCTCCCGAGATCCATTGGCCATGGGTTCCAACTTGGCTCCTAGAGCTCCCCCTTGAGCTCTTAGCCTTAGTTACCTCCCTAGGTGACTCATCTACAATTACAAGGTTACACCGGTGTACTTCCGGTGACTTTTGACCTACAACCCTAACCTTCTTAACTTTGGACACCTTGTCCTTGGTTAAGTTGTTCTTCTTCCCTTGAATGACTTTCCCTTGCCATTCCTTAATCTTCCATCCTTGGCATAATTATATGCTACCCTAGCATATTTTCTTCTATTTGTCTTGGATGCACCCAATTTGCCATTTTTTGGGTTTTTGAACACCCAAGCGCATGTCAAGTCCCCTAGGTCCAATAATGACCCTACCTAGGACTCTTTCCATTTCTTCAAATCTTGCCCTCAAGACTTGATTTTTCAACTCTAGAGCTCTAACCCTAGAGTCAACATGTCTATCTTGGACATTTCTAGACCTACCCACCTTTCTAGGCATATGTCTCCCTTCTTGGGACTTGTGCCTTGATCATTACCCACCTTCCTTCTCTTAGGTATGGTAGTTTGGGTCTTTATTGGTCTAGCCTTGGGTAATGATTTCCTAGAATTATTTACCTTGTTAACCCTATTCCTATCATTATACCTAAATCCATGATTATTCTTAACAAGCATATAAGAATTAAAAATTAGATTTATTTTCAAATAAGGGATTACCTTCCCTTCTACTTTTGAAGCTCCTCCTTGACTTGAGCTCCTCTACTTTTCCAATTCCTTCAAATACGTCAATTTCTTGATTTCTCCTTTCTTTGGGCACTTGGTGTGGTAGTGTCCACGCTTATCACACGTGAAACAAATTATATGCTTCTTCTCTTTCTTTTCCCTACAACCCATGTTAGTTTTTGAAGAAATTGACTTAGGTTTAGTGTTTACCTCCTTTTTCTTACCCAATGGACACTTATCCTTGTAGTGTCCCTTTTGATTGCACCCAAAGCATATTATGTGATCCTTTAACTTTGCTTTGATGGAGGTGGAGACTTCTTCTTGCTCCGACATTGAGGATGGTCTTTCCTCCCCCTCAATCCTTGATGTGGAGACTTCTTCGATTTCTTCCTCACTTGAGGATGTAGACGATTCTACTTTCTCCTCCTCTTTGGATGTTGAATTTGATTCAACTTCCCATTGGTCCTCCTCATTCTCTTGGACCAATGACCTCTTTGTTGGATCTTGGATGGCTAGAGAGGGGGGTGTGAATAGACAGACACACAAATCTTTCGCTTCTTTGAAGTTTCTGCGATTAGGGTTAGCAGCGGAAGAAAACACAGAAATACAGAAACAGAAGGACAAACAGAAAGCCAACGCTAACTCAGAAGGTTTACAAGGTTCGGGGATAACTTGCCCCTACTTCTTGGCGTGCCCGTGAGGTGGGCGATCCCTTGATCATCGACAGATCAAGCCCCGGAAATCCGGATAGAATAGAACTCCTTCTCGGTGGAGTAACCTCTCCACAACAATCTCAAGAATGATATCAGATTAAGCACACAGAGACTCAAGAAAGCTTACAGAGCGTGAAGGAGAACGGTTACAGAGCACAACTCATAACATAGCACAACCCTGGCAAGAGCCTTCACTCATCTCTTCCTTCTCGCGGTGTCTGCTTGCTGATCGACTCGCAAACTTCTCCACAGATTCAAAGTTACAGAGTTGCAAAGTTCAAAAGATCTCAAAAGTTCTACCTCTCTTCTTCGCTAGCCATCTCTTAAACCTCTGCTCATCGCCAGATCATCCCAGGCCCGTCTGCAGCTCACCAGGCGTGTCTGCAGCTCACCAGGAGCATCTGCAACAACCTCCGTCACCAACCCACTGACCTCTACTTGGCTCAGTCCACTAAAACCTCTTCAGCCGAGCCCCAGGTCAGTCGCCAGCTTCGCCAGACAATTGCCAGCCCGCGCCAGAAGCCGTTGAATCCTGCGAATAGAAAACAAACAAATCTGACCGAAGCGAAAGTCGCCAATTGACCCTCCTTCTTGGGTTGTGTCATCCCTGTATTACATGCACACTCAGCAAAGGCTTAGCACAGCAAATCAAGAACAAATCAGCAGTGTAACAGAGAAATCAGAAACGATTCAGAGTGTAATCAGAAGTCTGACAACGATTCAAATTAAAGTTATCAGACACTGATCGGTCACACTATCGCAAGGGAATCAGAGTCCTCCCCCTACAATAGTTATACTCGTAATAACCCTAAACTTAAATTGAAATCAAATTTCACTATCGCAAGGAATCAGAGTCCTCCCCCTACAATAGTTATACTCGTAATAACCCTAAACTTAACTAACCAAACTCTCCCCTTTGTCAAATACCAAAATGGTGTAGACTGGTTATTAAGTTTAAACACCTCCCCCTTAAACAAGGATCTCTCCAAAACAAACAAGAGATAATAATTGAGAAGTATATGAAAAGCATATGAAATAAATGCAACAAGATAAGATAGTCATATGCATCATATGAAAATAAACGTGAACAGCAAAATCATAGAATAGTAGTCATACACTGAATCCATCAGATGTCAGACCCATATAGTCATGGAAAACAGAGTACAGCAAAAAACAATCACTCATGAGCAGGGGGATCATCAGACTGCATCGGGTCGTACGCAGTATCATCAACAGGTAGGAAACTCCCCGGAGCAGTGCTGCTGGATGGCGGAAAACCAGGAAAAGTTTGCTGTGGCGGATGACCAGCCATCCAAGCGCGCCACTCAACATACATCTTGCTCTGATCGGTACGTATCCCAGAAATCTCAGACCTGATCTCGGGCTGAAACGCCTGCTACCCGAGCTCCAACATATGAAATCTGTGGTCGAACATCTGCTCAAGCTGGGCGATCTGCCATCTGAGATCTGGGTCCGGCTCGTACTCATCCTCTGCTGCAGCGGGCGCATCATGATGTCCAGCTGGAGCTGCTAGTACCTGAATGTGTGCTGCCCGTGGTAGCTCCCCCAGACCCCTCCCATCCTTCCACCTAAGGCCCTGAGGACCGGCAATAATGCCAGACTTGGCAAACACACGTCTCCCAAGTCTGTAGTCTTGTCAAACCATCGGCACAGTCCTGCCCTTGGACACATCGATACCGACTGACTGGAGCTAGTCTGTAATAATGTGACCAAAAGGCATATAAATGGTGCGACGCCCGAGTTCCCTATAGTAGATAATGGACTCGTAGATACTCTCCATGATGTCAAAATCCAAATGACGATGCATCCCATAGAGCATCAGACAGTGAAAAGAGTGGATCTCTGATAAGGGTTTCGAGGTGATCGACAGAAGACAGTTGGTGATAATCTTGAAAAGAATATAATCAGTCGGGGAGAGTCTAAGAGCAGCAAAAGTGGGGAAATCAGGGGCTAGCTCATCAAGGCCATCTGGCCTGCGATGTCTAAAAAAGTACTCGTAAATGGAATCCGGGGTGACTCCCAAGAATGGAACTGGTAAAGGGGCTGGAATGGTAGGGAATAGATATTAGGCGATCGACGAAAGCCCAGATACTCTGTGAAATTAGAGTAAGTAAAATCTAAGTTTGTCCTGGCCACTCGGGTAGTTACGCAACAGTGTCAATAGTGGGAAAAAGATTATTATAAAATTCTGATACTAAGTCAACGTTGACATCGTGTTCAAGGAAAAGAAATGATTCCAGATCATAGTACTCGATAACCTGTCTTACCGAGGGACAGTGTTCATATACAAAAGATTTATCCACCATTTGACAGGGGAGGAGTTTAAAGGTAGAATTGAGAAACTTTTGTTCGAAGAAGACACTGAGAAATCTAGGACTGCTAGAAGGTTGGGGTCTACCGGATTGGGAGGGTCTAGATGATGAAGGAGCTTTGGACTTGGAAGTTCCCTCAGTAGGGGCCTTCCCCTTGGAAGATTTCCTAAGGGTTGGAAATAGGTCACGGCAAAAGAATGGAAGTGATCAAGTGAAGTGCACGACACACAAAAAAAATTGATCAAGTGAGATTAAGGTCATGACAACCACACAACCAACATGGGTAAATTTAAGGGCACGACACAAGAAGATGAAGCTAATGGTTAGTTCCCAACATACACAAATATAGAGCAAGTAGGAAAGAAAAACAAACCCACAAAATATCTTACTTTAGAGCCATGAAGTTGGTTGAGTTGGTTGAGAGGAAGCTTCGCAAGAACTTGTGCAGGTGAAAGAGCTCTTTGAACCTTGCACAGCAGAAAGAGGACCTCAGGAACTTGTAGAGACAAGAGCTCAGTAGCTTAGACCTCGCAAAGTGATGGCTCGCAGAGGGCTCGCTGAAAACTCACAGAGAAGGAGAGGAAGCTCTCACAGATTGCGCAGGAAGAAGAAGAAGATGAGAGGAGGTGTTGGCGCCTATGGTTTGGAGGGTTGAAGAAAATGAAGGCTGGCTAAAGAATTAATAAGGTTGGTGACCGATCCACCAACCAATTTTAATGTGGGTGATCGGATCGACCGTCCAATCCAAAGGTACCCAGACCGATCAGGAGACCTCCTGATCGGTCAAATTGGGTTCTGATAAGTCTACATGACCGATCAAGGAAGTCCCTGATCGGTTTGCAGATCGATCAGAGAACCAGACAGAACTGGATAGAAAGCTTCTATGAGCTTGCT
Organism: Boesenbergia rotunda; assembly: GCA_024364735.1. Taxonomy (NCBI): domain Eukaryota; kingdom Viridiplantae; phylum Streptophyta; class Magnoliopsida; order Zingiberales; family Zingiberaceae; genus Boesenbergia; species Boesenbergia rotunda. The sequence continues at coordinate 137,097 of JAGFNQ010001899.1, read as the reverse complement.
GATCGGTCTGTGGACCGATCAACCCAACTCCTGATTGGTCACCATGACCGATCAGGGAGGTCCCTGATCGGTCTACAGATCGATCAGGGAATCAAACAGAAGGTCTGACCAAATTTCTGATAGCTTGCTGATCGGTCTATGGACCGATCAGGAGGTCGATCAGTGAACATTTGAGAATCAGTTTCTAAGCTCCTGTTCGGTCTGCTGACCGATCAGTAACAACCTTGATCGGTTCCCTTGACCGATCAGGGTGAGTCCTGATCGGTCGGTGGACCGATCAAGTTTGATACAGAGGGTTCTGATTTAACAAAAACGATTTGAGAGGTGACCTGATTGGTCTATAGACCGATCAGATTTCAGAGGAGTTTCTGAAACTCCCGATACGTTTCAAAAATTCTCGTTTCAAAACCCCGAAACCTTAGATTGTTTCAAACACCCCCTGAATCAAGTGAAAACAGTTTCCTTATGAGTTCAACAACCCTTACCAAGTTTGTATCAGGCAATGTTACAATTAATTGAATTCAGCCGAAAACTCATGAGATTGATAAAAACCCAACTCAAGTTTGAAATCGGTATCAGGTAATGCTCCAATCAATTTTATTTGATTGGAATATCCAAGTATGTTCTTGGAACCAAATACACATGTATTATGCATTGGTTTTCCCCATACTTGGTCAACATAATGATTTTTGTCTCTTCAACCTAATTGCTCAAGGGATGCATGAACATTTTGAGTAATTAGGATGATCCTAACATCTCACCCCATTTCTAGCAATCAAAAATATTTTGTTAAACCTTATAATATTTGTGAGATGTCCCCAAGTTGCCCAACAATTTTAGATGATCATGAAGGGTTTTTACAATCCTATTGAGCACGACACATTCGCAACTCCCTCCTTAAGAAACTAAATTCATTTTCAGGGAGTGGTTTAGTGAAAATGTCAGCTAGATTCGATTTTGACTCCACATGTGAGAGTCCAATATCTCCTCTAGCAATATGATCCCTAATGAAGTGGTGACGCACTTCAATGTGTTTGGTCCTTGAATGATGGACTAGAATTTTTGTAAGGTTTATTGTGCTTATGTTGTCACACAACACTTGCACGCCCTTGTAGGATAATCCATAGTCCTCTAATGTGTGTATCATCCACAACAATTGTGATACACTCTCTCCCATGGCGATATACTCTGCCTCGGTCGTGGAGAGAGCAACACAATGTTGCTTCCAACTTGACCAACTTACTAAAGATGATCCTAAAAATTGACAACCCCACTTGTGCTCTTTCGATCTAACTTGCACCCAGCATAGTCGGAATCAGTATAGCCAATTAAGTCAAATGACTTTGTACGGGAGTACCAAAGATCGACTCCAATTGTGCCCTTAAGGTATCTCAAAATTCTTTTTACAGTAATTAAATGAGATTCCTTGGCACAGACTTGGTATTTAGTGCACATACCCACAGCAAAAAGAATATCAGAGCGACTAACTGTGAGGTATAGCAAACTACCTATCATATGTCGATATTGGGTTAGGTCAATGGGCTTCCCACTCTCATCATTGTCTAACCGCGTGTTTGTCGCCATGGGAGTGGTTACCTCTTTAGAGTCACTCATATTGAATTTCTTGAGCATCTCTTGAGTATATTTAGATTGATGCACATGGATTCCGTCTCGAGTTTGTTTGATTTCAAGTCCAAGGAAGAAAGTCAATTCTCCCACTAGACTCATCTCAAATTCACTCTCCATGTGTCCAATAAACTCGTTCAAATAACCCTTGTTGTTGGAGCCACAAATTATGTCATCGACATATACTTAGGCTACAAAGATATTATCACCATCTCTCCGTAGAAATAGTGTAGGGTCTATTTGTCCTCTCACGAAGCCTTTTTCAATTAGGAATGTTGACAACCGCTCATACCAAGCCCGAGGTGCTTGTTTTAGGCCGGTGCTTGTTTTAGGCCGTAAAGAGCCTTTTTGAGCTTAAACATGTGGTTTGGAAATTCAGAATTTTCAAACCCCGGAGGTTGTTTAACATAGAACTCTTCTCTAATGAAACCATTTAAGAAGGCCGATTTAACATCCATTTGATAGAGTTTGAAACCTCTATGTGCTGCAAATGCAAGCATCAACCGAATGGATTCTAATCGTGCCACGGGAGCATATGTCTCATCGTAATCAAGGCCTTCAACTTGACTATAGCCCTTAGCTACTAAGCGTGCCTTGTTTCTTACGATTTCTCCCTTATGGTTTAATTTATTTTTGAAGACCCATTTGGTTCCAATAATTGTGGTCTTCTTAGGTCTAGGAACTAAATCCCAAACTTGGCTTCTCTCAAATTGACCTAACTCGTCTTGCATAGCAATGATCCAATCGGGATCATGCAATGCCTCGTCAACTATCCTAGGTTCAATTTCTAAAATTAAGGCAACCTCGTTAGCCTCATTCCTAAAGAATGATCTAGTTCTAACCCCATGATGGATATCTCCAACAATTTGGTCTTGGGGATGACTAGAGGCTAACCTAGTTTGCCTTGGTGTTGGAGGTGCTTCCTGGATGGTGTCACTAGACACAGGCTCAGACTCAAGGTCCGGCTGAGCTACATGTTGTCTAGGCTCACCATCATCAGATTCATCCACAACATTTCCAACACTTGGACTCTCATCCAAACCTAGTCTCCTAAGTTCGAATTGAACTCCCTCTACATCTTCTGATTAATCTATTGCTTTTGGGATCTCCTCAAAAACGACATCAGAAGATTCTTCAACTAATCTAGATTTCTTGTTGTAGACTCGGTAAGCTTTGCTGACAAGGGAATACTCGACCAGTATCCCTTCATCAGCTTTCGCTGTGAACTTCCCAAGATGGTCCTTGGTGTTTAAAATGAATGCCTTACACCCAAACACCCGGAGATGTTTAACTGTAGGTGGTTTTCCAAACCAAAGTTCGTGGGGAGTCTTCCCTAAAAATCTATGAATGAGGACTCGGTTTTGCACATAGCAAGCTGTGTTCACAGCTTCAGCCCATAAGTAGCTCGGTAAAGAGTACTCATTAAGCATGCTTCGTGCAGCCTCTTGTAAGACTCGGTTCTTCCTCTCTACAACATCATTTTGCTGTGGTGTTCTAGGAGTAGAGAACTCATGTCTATATCCTCTCTCTTGACAAAATTCTAAAAATCTATGATTTTGAAATTCTCCTCCATGATCACTCCTAATTATTTTAATTGTTATAGATTTTCATTTTCAATTCTTCTACAAAAGGAAATAAAAACATCTAGAGTTTGATCCTTATGTTTTAGAAAATAAGTCCAAGTATATCTAGTATAGTCATCAATGATCACAAAACAATACCTACTACCATTCAATGAAATTATTGTACTACAATCAAACAAATCCATGTGTAATAAATTTAAGGCAGTAGAGGTACTTACAGCGCCTTTACCTTTGTGAGATGTTTTCGTTTGCTTACCCATTTGACATGCATCACATAGCTTTTCCTTTTCGTATTTGATGCTTGGTAAGCCTCGTACGAGTCCTTTGTTGGCCAATTTTCGGATGTTCTTCATGTTCACATGTGCCAACCTCCGATGCCAAAGTGTAGACTCTTCTTCTTTGGAGATGAAACACTTAATAGAAGTATTAATAACACTTTTAAAAGAAACTTGATAAATATTGTGTATTCTTGTGTCTACTAGTACCGTGTCAAGTGTGTCATTTTGTCTAACTAGACATTGACTTGGATGAAATTCAATTGTGTATCCCGCATCACATAATTGACTGACACTTTGGAGATTAAAAGCCATCCCCTTGACTAGAAGGACATTTTTGATTCGAAGACATTCGGATATTTGAATGTCTCCTATCCCTACAACCTTAAGACTACCATTATTACCAAATGATACATTACCTCTACTTTTGCTTTGTAGGGTAGTGAACAATGATCTATCCCCGGTCATGTGTTTGGAGCACCCACTATTAACAAACCAAGTTGATAGATGCTCCCCCTCAATCAATGCCTATACAATACGAAAAATGGAAGATTTAGGTACCCAAATCTTGGGACCTTATGCACCTACAACGCATGATTTAGGCACTCATGCCTTGATCACTTTCTTTTGAACCCTAGAAACCTTAGATGATCTAACATGGGTTCTTAACATCAATGAAACAAAGGTTGGTTCTTTAGGTCGGTAACCTATACTAGCCTTGTTGTAAACCGCTCTTTGAGCATTTAGGATCATGTCCAAAGTCTTGGAGCTAGTTGAGAATTTCTCAAGAAGACTCTTGAGTTTCTCAACTTCACTCTTCAAGGCTTTATTCTCATCCTCTAGAACTTCAACATGCAAGTCATCAATGTCCTCATCCTTAGAGGATTTTAATTGCTCTACTTCTACTTTTAAAGACTTCACTTTTACCTTAGACTTCTTTAACAAATTAGTTAAGCATGCAATGGTTCTATAGCATTTATCTAACTCGGGAGAGATTACCTCTTCATCATCCGAAGATGATGAAGCCGCGGTTGTAGAGTCCCTTGATTCGTCACTGCTCTCCATGTCTTCTATGGCATGAGAGCTACATGGCGAGTGATCTTCTCCTTTTCTTCTTCAGATGAGCTGGATGAAGACTCATCCCATGTGGCCTTCAAGGCTTTCTTCTTCTTTTTTGATTTCTCCTCCTTCTTCTTTAGTTTTGGACATTCATTCTTATAATGCCCCTTTTTGCTATACTCATAACACGTGACGTTAGATTTATCAACTTTAACTTCACTTGTGTTACCTTTCCCTTTGTAGCGTCGGCTCTTCCTCATCATTCTTCTTACGAAGTTAGCCATCTCGGATGATGAAGACTCACTTCCATCCTCCTCGGACTCGGATGAAGAAGATGAGACCTCCTTCTCCTTCTTCTTTTCTTTCTTCTTCTTTGCCTTGTCCCCTGCCACAAGAGCAATCCCCTTCTCCTTGGGGCCTTTGTTAGTGATCTCGTGTAATTCCATTTCACAAAATAAGTCATCTATCTTAACAATAGATAAGTCCTTGGATACCTTATAAGCATCCACCATGGATGACCACAAAGCATTCCTAGGAAAGGATTTTAGTACGTACCTTACAAGGTCGCGATTTTCGACCTTCTCATCAATGGAATGCAATCCATTGAGAATCTCCTTGAATCTACCATGAAGTTCACTTACCGTTTCACTTTCCTTCATGGAGAGGTTTTGGAGTTGGTTGAGGAAGAGGTCCCTCTTTGCTATTCTTGAATCACGAGTGCCTTTATGAAGCTCAATGAGCTTGCTCCATAGGTCCTTGACACTGGTGAAAGGACCTACTTTGATCAACTGCTCCTTGGTCATCCTACACTGCAGGGTGACCACAGCCTTTGCATCAGCTTCTCCCTTCCGGATTTGCTTAGCTGGCCATCTTGATGAGTCCAACTCTTTTCCCTCAGCATCTTTTGGAGGGGTGAATCCTGTTGGTGCAAGTTGCATCAATGATGTTCTCCTCTAAGTGTTTTAATGTTTGACAATTTACTTAAGTCAGTGACACATTGAACAAACAAAGGGGAGTTAAGAGAGGAGTAACCAAAGTGGAAGGAAGTCCTAGTAAACCTAGGCAATAAGTCCTGGTTCAGGGAATTGGGCACTAAGTCCTGATCGAGGATTGGGCACTAAGTCCTGGCAAAGGGCTGGGCACCGAAGACCTGCTCGGAAGGTGGGCACTAAGTCCTGGTCGGGGACTGGGCAAGAAGACCTGGCCGAGGGTTGGGCACCGAAGACCTGGTTCGTGGAATTGGGCACGAAGACTGGCCGAGGGTTGGGTACCTAATGTTGGATCGAGAGAAACGATAGAGGGGGGTGAATATCGTTAAATGCTTTTCGGATAAAAACTAGAGCAAGTACGCAGCGGAATAAAAACAATCGCGAACACAGGTAGTTTTACTTGGTTCGGAGCCTAGGTCGACTCCTACTCCAAGGCCCACGGTCGTTGACCGTTTTCTGCGGGCAATTCTATAAGTGCGCAAAACGTTTACAGAGAGATATTACAAAAGCAGTATAGTAAACTTAAAAGTAACTCTTCTTTTACCGACGTCCGATGTAGATTGAATTTTCGGAGCAACGGACGTCGTCGGCGCTTGAGTCTCGAGTCGGGAGGTTTCCGGAGCAGAGCGCGGGAGCAGAAGAACGTGATTGCGTTGAATGAATTGTTGTTCGAAGCCTTGGGGTCGAGGGCCTATTTATAGCCCCTGGGGGCGCCCGGAACGTCGGGGGCGCCCCCCCCCCCCACGTGTCGGTCGATCCGACTTTCACTCGGTCAGCTTCTGATCCCTTCAAACTCAGGATCAGATCTTGACGGGGGCGCCCGCGACGCTGGGGGCGCCCGGGTTGACCGGGTCTCTTCTTATCCGTTGGCTTCGATGGGATCTGCCTCGTTAGCTTCACCTGGGGGCGCCCGGACCATCCGGGGCGCCCAGGAGCAGCGGGGGCGCCCTGCCCATGAGCTGCAGACGCAGTTCCTTTGCTTCAACTGTTTGTGTTCACCTTGGGGGCGCCCGGGACACTCCGGGCGCCCTGCTCAGCCTTTGCCTCACTCCTTTGAGGCTCTCTGAGCTGCAGACACTCATTCCTTCGGTCCTGCATCCAGGGTTAGTCCAAAACAACATAAAACAATAAGATGTTAGTTTATACAGCCTTAGCTGTCTTGGTTCTGACTTTGGGTCTCCAAAATGGAACCCTAGGTCGAACAGACGCCTACTGTTCCCTCGATGGGGAACGCGTCCTCACCTACTCCTCTCGGGAGAATGTACCTGATGCCAACCGGCTCCTCCAGTTGGACTTTTGCCTAGCGTCCTTCGCCAGGTCTTGGATACCAAGCTGTCCTTCGCCCGGTGCCTAGCATTCCTTCACTAGGTCTTCAGTCCCAAGCTGTCCTTCGCCTGGTGCCTAGCAGTCCTTCGCCAGGTCTTCAGTCCAAGCTGTCCTTCGCCTGGTGCCTAGCAGTCCTTCGCTAGGGCTTCAGTACCCTGGCATTCCTTCGCCAGTACCTAGCAGTCCTTCGCTAGGATTTTTTTACCCTAGCATTCCTTCGCCAGTGCCTAGCTGTCATTCGCTAGGACTTTTTACCCTGCACACTTGAGTAGCATGTTAGATAACAAATAAGACTTAACTTTTGAACCCTTTTGCCATTATCAAAACCCAGGTTCGACTTAGGTGCTTTCTGCACCAACACCTAAGTCCTGGACCTAGGGTTTGGGCACGGAGTCTTAGTCCGAGGGACTAAGCAACTTAGCTGAGCGATGACTAAGGACAGAAGTAGAGATGGGTCAGGGTTCGGGCGTCTCGAGGTCCGTAAGTATCGGAAGCTAAGCAAAAGTCCACCCGAAGGACTAGGTGGCAACCGTCTCCTGAAAGGAGTAGGTGAAAGGCGCGTTCTCGGGGGTGGAAACTTGTGTCGGTTCGACCTAGTGTTTCATGGAAATCTGAAGTCCGAACCAAGTCCTTAAGACTAATATTTTTGTATATGTGCTTTGTGTTTGTGTATCTTGCAGGTATCAAGAACCGGAGACAAAGCGGGCGAAAGGTTGGAATGCAGCCAACCCGGGCGCCCCCACTGATGGGGGCGCCCAGATCAGAGTGTAAAACCCAGTCTTGGGTTTAAAACCTTGATTGGGGGCACCCAGAGTGATGGGGGCGCCCAAGCCAAAGAAAGAAAAAGCAATTTTCGTGTGGTAAGCAGAATAGGCTTCAAGCGGGGCGCCCGAGAGGTCCGGGGCGCCCGGGTTCAAAGCTGTACTTGTTGTTTCGAGTTCGAAACATAGATAAGTCTTCATGAGGGCGCCCGGGAGGTCCGGGGTGCCTTGGTCAAAGGTTTTATCAGCTGCGGCGAGGTCAACGCGGGGATAAGGTTTGACCGAGTTTTTAGGGGCGCCCCCAGGAGTGCTATAAAAGGGGCTTCGACCCCTCTGCTTCAGATACAACTGCTAAGTGCCATTCTGATCACTCTGACCGACGACAACACGCTAAAGACGAGGCTCTATGACCGGGAGGCTCCAGGAGGAAGTGCGCGGCACTTCGGACGTCCAGATCGGCCGAGTTTCAGATCTTGTTTGTTAGGTTTGATTTTATTGTTCCGCATTCAATTTATTTATCTTTTGATTGTAATCTTGCACTGTAAGTCGGGTTTCTCCGCCTCCGGAAAGTCCGGGAAAGAGACCAATAGTGGGCGGGCGTTCCCGTGCATAGGCCTTGGATGTACTGACCCTGGGGGGTCGGGAACCAAGTAAAAATCCCGCGTGTAATCTGTGTTGGTTGTTGTTTTCTTCGTTCTGTTTATTTTCCGCTGCACTAACTCTCTGAGCCTAGAACGAAGATTCGAAAGTCTACGATTTTCTTACGAAGGTTTTCACGGTCAATATTCACCCCCCCTCTATCGACGGCACCGGTCCTACAATTGGTATCAGAGCTGAGCCGCTCTTCACCGGACTAACCGCCGACGGAGCAACGACGCCAGGAGTTGAGGGAGAGCCCAGGGGTGAATCAGGTATATTTTAGTTAAAATGTCTGTTTTTAAATTTCATATTATGTGTTTTAAGTGCAGAGAGAGAGCACTATAAAAATCAGTGTCCTACTCGTAAGACTCAATCTACACCACCGGCGGCAAAGGAGGCACCAGCGCCAAGAGTCCGAAAAAACAAAGATCACGTACAATCCTTCAAGTGCGGAAAATACGGACACTACAAGAACAAATGTCCGACAAAGGTACGTAAAATTTACGTTCCGAAAAGTTTCAAAATTCCTGCACTGTCTTTAGATAATTTAGTTAATTTTTCTGATAAATTAGATTTACTACATGGTAAAATTAATATCTTGCATGACAAATTAGAAAATGCAGATATGACTAAAATATCTGAAATTAATTATTTAATTCAGAACATTAATTCAGTAATTTCTAAAATAAATTATCATAACATTAATTCTAATAATGTTAATTCTGATAATTCTAATTCAGATAAATTAAATCCTAAGGATAAATCTGAATTCAAAAATTTTAAGGATAATTCTAAATTTGAAAATCCGTTAGATAATTATGAATTCAAATTTGAAAATGTGTTGTATAACTATGAATTCGAGATTAAAAATCTTAAGAATAATCCAGAAATTAATTCTGAAAATCTTAAGAATAATCCAGAAATTAATTCTGAAAATCTTAAGGATAATCTAGAGATTAATGTTGAATTTCTTGATAACATTGAAGATAAAATTCTCCTAGATAATAACTTAATCATAGATAATCTTGAAAACTATTACAAAACCTTAACTAGTGGCCCAAATTACTCCTCCTATTTTGAGGATACTAAAAGATATAATTTTGAGGATGAGGAGGATATAGAACTATCTAAGATAAAGGCTATAGTTAATAAAGTTCACAAAGATTCAAATAAATCTAAATTATTAGAAAAACTTGAAAAGATAGATAAAGATGAAGAAGAAATTTTCGAAATAATGAAAATGATGAATTTAAACCCACACTTATTAATTAATCATTTTAACATTAATTATTCAAATCTAAATTAATTCAAATTAATTCAATTAATTCAAATTAATTCAATTAATTCAAATTAATTCAAATTAAATCCTAATTAAATCTAAATTAAATTCAAATTAAATCTAAATTAAATTCAAATTAATTTAAATAATTCAAATTAATCAATTAATTCAAATTAATTCAAATTAAATCCAATTAATTCAAATTAAATCAAATTAAATTCAAATTAAATCTAAATGAAATTCAAATTAAATCTAAATTAAATTCAAATTAAATCTTAATTAAATTCAAATTAAATCTTAATCAAATTAAATCTTAATTAAATTCAAATTAAATCTTAATTAAATTCAATCTTAATTAAATTCAAATTAAATCTAAATTAAATTCAAATTAAATCTTAATCAAATTCAAATTAAATCTTAATTAAATTTAAATTAAATCTTAATTAAATTTGAATTTAAATTCAATTAAATCTTGATTAAATCAATTTAATTCAAATAAACTTAATTAATTCAATTCACTTCATATAAATTCAACTTTAATTAATTCACACTTAAATTAATTCAAATCAATTCAATCTTAATTAATTCAAATTAATCAATTTCAAATTAATTTAAACTTCAATTAATTCTTAATTAGCTTGAATCTAACTAAATCTTAAATAAATTAAACTCAAACTAAACTAAAACCTTCCCCAAACCGTAACAATTAATTTAATAAAATTAAATATGTCAAAGTGGGTTGACATATTCGCGGGTTCACACGATATGTATCAAATCGGGAATTTGATACATCTTTAGAAACTTAAATAAAATGATTTGAATTGTTTGACTCATGCATAATTGTCATGCCATGCATTTGCTACTTCTTTTAAATATATGACATGTCATTCATATTTAAATTTTATGCAAATATTAGAACGACTATAGGAAAAAGAATAATTGAAACTTGATCAACCTAGTATTGGGTGGCGGTGAGATGATAGTACGTTAGGGAAGTCTCTTCTAATAAGGTCAAGTATACACTACTTGGTCTCTTTAGACTGGTGAAACTAGCCGAAGCTACCGATCCAAGACCCAAACTAGTTAGACCAGAATTTTTCAAAAAGTAATTTTGAAAATAAATTTCATTAAAAGGCTTTGTGAAGGAAAGGGTTGATGATCCAATAAGACTACGGCTAAAGAAGGCCTAGTGTCTCGCCAAGACCTGGAAACCAATTTTTGAAATTCAAATTCAAGTTACTTCGTGTCAAATTCAAATCTAACACAAGCTTCAATTAAATCTTAGAGTTAATAATAAATTAAGAAAAATGATTCAAGCATCTCACAATACACTTATAAGGCAACCATGCTTGTTGTATTGATACATCTAAAATGGGTGAAATGTTAAGGACTAATGAATTGAAAAATATTTTTTAAAATTGTTAGAATATTTTCCTAAAAATATATTTTCAAAATAGTGCTTCAACATAATAATGTTTTTATGGAATTCATGCTTGTCTGATTGATTATACATATTATACATTTTTCAAAAGTATATCTTTTCAAAAATTGTTTGACTCACTCAATTAGACACAAGCCTCTTAGGACAACACTAAAGTTCCTTAAGGCACTTAGATAGAGTCAAACGATGTTGGGTACAGGGGGAGTGATTTATTCTTTTTCAAAAATTGTCCTTGAAAAACCACTGTCTTTTAAAACGGTTTTCGAAAACTGGGCTTTAAACACTATTACTTATGTTTTTCGAAAACTATGTCGGATAAATTACCTTAATTTAAAAATATGTTTCGAAATTTCAAAATACATTCCAAGAGTGTGCTTTGTCTTGTTTGATTTTGATAAACCCTAATAACACAGAGGAAGGTCCACTTCATAATCTACAAGGACTCCTAGGATGTGTTACATTTAGGGGGAGTCTAAATCAAACTTCTGAAAAAGTTTTTTTTGTGTAATTAATTGTTTTTGAAATTATTAGATAATTCCTTTGATTTGAATCAAACCTTAAGACTCAAAGGAAGAGTACTTGTGGTCAACAAGCTTCCCAGGACTGGGTCAAGTTTAGGGGGAGGTCAAATTAAAAGAATTATTGAATATTTCAAATGTTTTCATGCACGGTATTTTCAAATCATGCTAAAAACATAAGTATTCTTTCGAAATACTATCATTTAAAAAAAAATACCAGTATTTTCAAAAATTCATCTGGTTTTGATCAATTAAAAAAAATGTTTATCTTGAGGTTGGAAAATCTTCCAGGACACTTAGGAAAATGTCTTGTAGTCAACAAGGTTTCCTATGATTGTGTCAGACTGGAAAATAAACCAAATCAAGTATTATGACTTCAAAAATTTATACATTTTTCAAAATATACTTACATCCTATTATTCTATTTTTCAGAAGTTATGTGAATTATGAAATTATTTTTTACTTGAGTTTGAAAAATTTCTAGGACACTTAGGAAAATGTCCTTGTAGTTAACAATATTTCCTAGAATTGTGTCAGACTGGAAAAGAAACCAAGTCAAGTAAAATATTATGTTTTCAAAATACATACTACTTTTCAAAAATTACTTATATTTTTCAAAGTCTCATCTTTTTCAAAAATAGTTAGTACTTGCAAAATATGTATAATATTTTTGTTAAAAAACTTATAGTTTTCAAAATATCTTTCAAAAATGCATCATATCTGTCAAAGTACTTGCACCTTTTCAAAACTCACAGTATTCTTTCAAAAATACGGTATTTTCTCAAAAAAAAATGCAATATTGTTTAAGTTTACTAAGATCAAAATACGTAAATACTTAGTTTTATGCGATGCCTTCAAAAATTTATACTAAGTATTTTCAAAAAGAACCAAATATTCTCATTGTTGGCGCAAGTATTTCTGGTAATTTTTTTTTGATGTATGACAAAGGGGGAGAGATGCGCTTAAGTTAGAAATAATTGTTTTTCTTTCCCTCTTACCAAAGGATCAATTAATCAAAATGGGAGAAAGTGAAAGTTAGAAATTTTTTTCTTATAATTTTCAGAGGATCAAAAATACATTTTCGAAACTAAGATCATTTTTTAGTTTGATCCCAAGGAGAGTAAGTTAGCCCCTTCAACCAATCTAACTTAAGTTATTGTCAAACATCAAAAAGGGGGAGATTATTGGTGCAAGTTACATCAATGATGTTTCCTCTAAGTGTTTTAATGTTTGACAATTTACTTAAGTCAGTGACACATTGAACAGACAAAGGGGAGTTAAGAGAGGAGTAACCAAAGTGGAAGGAAGTCCTAGTAAACCTAGGCAATAAGTCCTGGTTCAGGGAATTGGGCACTAAGTCCTGATCGAGGATTGGACACTAAGTCCTGGCAAAGGGCTGGGCACCGAAGACCTACTCGGAAGGTGGGCACTAAGTCCTGGTCGGGGACTGGGCAAGAAGACCTGGCCGAGGGTTGGGCACCGAAGACCTGGTTTGGGGAATTGGGCACGAAGACCTGGCCGAGGGTTGGGCACCTAAGTCCTGGACCTAGGGTTGGGCACGGAGTCTTGGTCTAAGGGACTGAGCAACATAGCTGAGCGATGACTAAGGACAGAAGTAGAGACGGGTCAGGGTTCGGGCGTCTCGAGGTCCGAAAGTATCGGAAGCTAAGCAAAAGTCCACCCGAAGGACTGGGTGGCAACCGTCTCCTGAAAGGAGTAGGTGAAAGGCGCGTTCTCTGGGGTGGGAACTTGCGTCGATTCGACCTAGGGTTTCGTGGAAATCTAAAGTCCGAACCAAGTCCTTAAGACTAATATTGTATGTATATGTGCTTTGTGTTTGTGTATCTTGCAGGTATCAAGAACCGGAGACAAAGTGGGCGAAAGGTTGGAATGCAGCCAACCCGGGCGCCCCCACTGATGGGGGCGCCCAGATTAGAGTGTAAAACCCAGTCTTGGGTTTAAAATCTTGATTGGGGGTGCTCAGAGTGATGGGGGCGCCCAAGCCAAAGAAAGAAAAAGCAGTTTTCGTGTGGTAAGCAGAATAGGCTTCAAGCGGGGCGCCCGGGTTCAAAGCTGTACTTGCTGTTTCAAGTTCGAAACATAGATAAGCCTTCATGAGGGCGCCCGGGAGGTCCGGGGCACTTGGTCAAAGGTTTTATCAGCTGCGGCGAGGTCGACGCGGGGATAAGGTTTGACCGAGTTTTTAGGGGCGCCCCGAACGTCCAGGGCGCCCCCAGGAGTGCTATAAAAGGGGCTTCGACCCCTCTGCTTCATATACAACTGCTAAGTGCCATTCTGATCACTCTGACCGATGACAATGCCCTAAAGACGAGGCTCTACGACCGGGAGGCTCCAGGAGGAAGTGCGCGGTACTTCGGAGGTCCAGATTGGCCGAGTTTCAGATCTTGTTTGTTCGGTTTGATTTTATTGTTCCGCATTCAATTTATTTATCTTTTGATTGTAATCTTGCATTGTAAGTCGGGTTTCTCCGCCTCCAGAAAGTCCGGGAAGGAGACCATTAGTGGACGTCCGTTCCCGTGCATAGGCCTTGAATGTACTGACCCTGGGGGGTCGGGAACCAAGTAAAAATCCCGCGTGCAATCTGTGTTGGTTGTTGTTTTCTTCTTTCTGTTTATTTTCCGCTGCACTAACTCTCTGAGTCTAGAACGAAGATTCGAAAGTCTACGATTTTCTTACGAAGGTTTTCACGGTCGATATTCACCCCCCCCCTCTATCGACGGCACCGGTCCTACAAATCCCTCTTCATAGAGAACCATATACCTATATCCGTCTTGAGATAGTATTCCATTCGTGATCTCCAATATTGGAAATCGGCTCCATCAAAAAATGGGGGTCGATTGGTGCTGAAGTCTTCCCTCATAGCCATTCTTCTTACTCTTCGGGTGTTAGTCCGTTTGAAAATAACCCCAGGCTCTGATATCACTTGTTGGATCTTGGATGGCTAGAGAGGGGGGTGTGAATAGCCAGACACACAAATCTTCCGCTTCTTTGAAGTTTCTGCGATTAGGGATAGCAGCGGAAGAAAACACAGAAATACACAGAAGGACAAACAGAAAACCAATGCTAACTCAGAAGGTTTACAAGGTTCGGGGATAACTTGCCCCTACTCCTTGGCGTGCCCGTGAGGTGGGCGATCCCTTGATCATCGGCAGATCAAGCCCCGGAAATTCGGATAGAATAGAACTCTTTCCCGGTGGAGTAACCTCTCCACAATAGTCTCAAGAATGATATCAGATTAGGCACACAGAGGCTCGAGAAAGCTTACAGAGCGTGAAGGAGAACGTTTACAGAGCACAACTCACAACACAACACAACCCTGGCAAGAGCCTTCACTCAGCTCTTCCTTCTCGCGGTGTCTGCTTGCTGATCGACTCACAAACTTCTCCACAGATTCAAAGTTACAGAGTTGTAAAGTTCAAAAGATCTCAAAAGTTCTACCTCTCTTCTTCGCTAGCCATCTCTTAAACCTTTTCTCATCGCCAGATCATCCCAGACGCGTCTGTAGCTCACCAGGCGTGTCTGCAGCTCACCAGGAGCATCTGCAACAACCTCCGTCACCAACCCACTGACCTCTACTGGGCTCAGTCCACTGAAACTTCTTCAGCTGAGCCTCAGGTCAGTCGCCAGCTTCGCCAGATAGTTGCCAGCCCGCGCTAGTAGCCGTTGAATCCTGCGAATGGAAAACAAACAAATCTGACCGAAGCTAATGTTGCCAATTGCCCCTCCTTCTTGGTTTGCGTTATCCCTGTATTACTTGCACGCTCAGCAGAGGCTTAGCACAGCAAATCAAAAGCAAATCAGCAGTGTAACAGAGAAATCAGAAATGATTCAGAGCGTAATCAGAAGTTTGACAATGATTCAAATTAATGTTATCAGACACTGATCGGTCACCCTGACCGATCAGTCAAGACCCTAATCAATCAGGTCAACTCCTGATCGATCCAGCAAGGATCTGATCGGTCACCCTGATCGATCAGAGATTGGGGATCGGTCACTAGACCGATCCTCAAACACAGAACATTCTGTGTGATTTCCAGCAAGGCACTGATCGGTCAAACAGACCAATCAGTAATGGGCCTGATCGATCAGGCTCCTGCCTGATCGATCCAGTGACTCTGTGATCGGTCACACTAACCGATCAGGGATCGAGGATCGATCACCAGACCGATCCATCAGCTTGCTGGACTTTCCTCCAGCTCCCACCAGCTCACTTCCCTGATCGGTCACTTAACCGATCAGGTTAGGGCCTGATCGGTCAGAGTGACCGATCAGGTCACTCCCTGACCTATCAGGAGCCATCCTGATCGGTCAGGCTGGCCCTGATTGGTCAGACAGACTGATCAGGTTTCCTACAGAGATCTTCTGATCTCTCTCTGGTCGTTCACCAGAACGATCAGAAGCCAAACAGAAACATTCTGTTCTCTTTCTGATCGTTCACCAGAACGATTAGACGCCCTGGATCGGTCACTAGACCAATCCACAACCAGGAGTTAGTGCCAACTCCCTGATCAGACCACAGACCGATCCAGCTCCGACCATTTTAATCCTAAGTCCAGAGAACATGCTCCCTAGCCTTCTCTGACTCATTCTGGTCTCGGAGAAAGAGCTCACGTGCCCTTCTCCGACCAGTACACTCAATGCTCAGTCCCCCGGACCAAGACTTCGTGCCCAGCTTCACTCGCCGAGACTTTGTTCAACCTAGCTTCCCTCGCTAGGACCTGGCTTTACTCACCGGGGTTTCCTTCACCTAGCTTCCCTCACTAGGACTCGGCTTCACTCACTGGGGTTTCCGTCACCCGACTTCACTCACCAAGACCCGGCTTCAATCACCGGGGTTTCTGTCACCCGACTTCACTCACCAGGACCCACTTCACTCATCGGGGTTTCCTTCACCCGACTTCACTCACCGGGGTTCGTGCCCAGTCCCCGACCAGGACTTAAGCCGAACTTATCTTACTCACCTAAACTTAAATCGATGTCAACACCAAAACAACAATCAGGTCAGACTACATCAACAATGACCCCTTTTCCTTGGGCTCCTCTTCTCCTTGTCCTTGTGTCGAATTTTCATGTAGATCTATCACCCTTCTCCATAGCTCATATGCATTCTTGTATTCTCCTACATGTGACATAATATATGGAGGTAATAAATTTAATACAAATCTAGTTACCTCCTTATCCGCCTCTGCTTCCTCCTTTTGATCCTTGGTCCAATACCGAGGTCAAAGGTGTTTTCCCTTCTTGCCCATTGGAGCTTCAAATGGAACCTCCAATGCGGTCCAATGGTCCCAATCCTTTTGGAACCACGTCTCCAACCACTTCCTCCAATAATCGAAGTCATCTCGGTCGTATGGAGGTGGAATCCGAGTATCCCATCCTAGTAGACCTTTCGATTTCATCTTCCTCTAGCTTTTTGCTCTCCCGGCGGTTAGTCCGTAGACGAGCGAACCTTGCTCTGATACCACTTGTTGGGACCTTGGCGTACGGCTAGAGGGGGTGAATAGCCGATCACCCACTTTGATCGTGGTTCTCTTCCTACACGTGCGCAAGTAGAATAACAAATAACAAACATAACAACTAAGAAGACAAACCGATTTACATAGTTCGGAGATAAGGCTCCTACTCCACAGTCGTCCGTAAGGTGGACGATCCTGATCCGTCAGTGGATGAGTCCCCAGAAGACCCTCGCCTAGCTCTTGTCACTCCTTGTGGGTGGAGAAACCTCACCACAAACCCTCGATAACACCTGAGCACTAGGAGACTACTAATAAGCTCTAACCAAGCTTATTTCATCAAAACTTCTCAGCCAAAAACGAACTCTCTTAAATAGGGCTCGATGCTGAAAGGACCATTACTAGTCGATTGGTCCAAGCACCAGTCGACTGGTCCACCTACTATTTGAACGTTACAGCTCAATGTTCGAATACCAGTCGACTGCACCTAAGATCAGTCGATTGATCTTTCTGTGCACTTCATCAGTCGACTGATCCAAGCATCAGTCGACTGGTCCACCCCTAAACCTAGGGTTTTCCTTCCTGAGTATAATTCTCTCAGCACTCGGACCTTCACGACTCAACTGACCCTTCATCTAGCAGCCTCGACCTATTGCCTTCAAGCCTTCTTCGACTTTGGCTCTCGTCCCTCGGATGCATGCAAGCCCACGACTCGTCTCCCCATGCCATCCTTCGCGTATGCCTCAAAGTGCGCTTCCCTCGGCTCATCGTTCCTGCTTCCAGCAGCCTCGACCTGTTGCCTTCAAGCCTTCTTCGACTTTGACTCTCGTCCCACGAATGCATGCTGAAGGATCGTTTTAGGCGTGCAGAGGGGGGGTGAATGCACTTTTTCGGATCTTGGATCTCTACAGAATTGTTAGCGCAGCGGAAATAATATGCAAAGGAATTAAAACAATGCTAACACTTATCGTTTACTTGGTATCCACCCAGATGGGTGACTAGTCCAAGGATCCACGCCGCGATCACCACTTTTCACTATCGAAAAGTCTCCTTGAGGTGGAGAAACCTTTACAACAATATCTTCCTCTTTACAGATGCAGAAATACGAGAGAGGAAGCAAGAATCACTCTACATACGAGCAGCACTTCGACACTGTACGGAACCGTACCGTGCACGTCCAAAAAGTGCTCATTTTATAAGTGAACAGGACAGATTTGCAATCTGTCTAGCCTGCACCAGTCGACTGCCCCAATGGCAGTCGACTGGCCTAGCATTAATTGCTAGTTAACGGCTAGCCAACGGCTAGTTTCGGGGTATACCAGTCGACTGCCCAAATGCCAGTCGACTGGTCCGAGGCCGCAAACTTTCTGTGGGTTTTGGCAGTCGACTGCCCCAGGGCCAGTCGACTACCCTGCTTCACAGCTCAGCTCCAGCCACTCCAGACCTTCTCCTTCACGTGTGCCTTCAGGTCTACTCCCTTGGCTCGCCCCTTGAAGTCCTCTTCCTCTGGCTATCGTCCCTCGGATGCGCACGCAAGCCTTCCCTTGGCTTGCCTCCATGCCACCCTTCACGTGTGCCCTTGAAGTCCACTTCCCGGCTTGCCCTTGGAGCTCTCCTCCCTCGGCTCTTGTCCCTCGGATATGTCCACCATGTGTGATTCTCCAAGTCCTGTAAACTCAATCACACACATCAAATATAACACAACACTCTAACTTTAAACATATTCACCCACACACATCAAAACCATGATCTTCCAATCATTTAAGGGTCGATTGCCTCAACAATCTCCCCCTTTTTGATGTGTGGCAATATGTTTAAGTTAGAGATAAATAACAGCCATAACAACAATAGCAACAGATAGTAATTAAAAAAGCATGAGACATAGTAACCCTAAGAGGTAACCTCCCCCTTAATCTATGTCTTCTCCCCATTTTCAATTCTAATCACATTCCAAGTTAAGTTTCCACTTAACAACAACAATATATTAAAAATATAAGACATATCAGAACCTAAGAGGTACCTCCCCCTTAATCCATGTCTTCTCCCCATTTTTAATCATTCAAGGTCTAAGTTAGAAAGAAAAACTTAAACAATCCATTCTAAGTTAAAACTCTAACTTAAACCACTCATTCTCCCCCTTTGACACCATCAAAATGATTACCTCAAGCAACCAAACCCTAGGACATCAAAAGTGAGAATTTGGAATTTCTGAAATTTCTCACAGTGGCTGAATACAGGCGTGCCAGTCGACTGCCCATGGGGCAGTCGACTGATACGCTATCAGTCTGAATTTTCAGCTTTTCTGTCGAATTTCAGAAACTTCCAGAAAATTCCAAAAATAATAAAATTTTGCATACATGTTTGAAATATTATACTCTATCAGGGAAAAATATTAGTCCATATAAAATTTCAAACATGCATGACTTTTGATAAAAATCCAAAAGTTTTGAAAACCACTACATTTTGTATCAAACTTTGAATCCAATTTTGCAATTATATGACTTTTAAAAACATGGCGAAGTATGTAAAGCATAAAATGATTTTCCAATGTTTAAAATGTCCAACTATGATCTTTGGGCAAAGTGTCCATTGATTAAACACTTGTCTTCCCCATAGTTGGTCTTGTTTTCATATATTGATACTTCTAATGGTTCAACTGTTGATGCAGTCTGGCCCTGATTGTTATTTTGGTGTTGACAACGATTTTAGTTTAGGTTGATGATGATGATGATTATGATTAAGTCCTGATCGAGGATTAGGTATGATATGGAGGATTCTAGCCTGGAGGGCTAGGTGTTGGAAAAATCCTAACCTGGAGGGTTAGGTGTGAGAAATCCTAGCTTGGAGGGCTAGGTGTTGGAAAAGTCCTAATTCGGAAGGGCTGGGTGAAAAGTCCTAGCTTGGAGGGCTAGGTGAAAAGTCCTAACTTGGAGGGTTAGGTGCAAATTCCCATCCTGGAGAATTAGGTGAAAAAGTCCTGGCTTGGAGGGTCAGGTGCCTAGCTTGGAGGGCTAGGTTGGATGAAGTCCTAATTCGGAAGGGTTGGGTGAAAAGTCCTAGCTTGGAGGGCTAGGTGAAAAGTCCTAACTTGGAGGGTTAGGTGCAAATTCCCATCCTGAAGAATTAGGTGAAAAAGTCCTGGCTTGGAGGGTCAGGTGCCTAGCTTGGAGGGCTAGGTTGGATGAAGTTCTAACTCGGAAGGGTTGGGTGAAAAGTCCTAGCTTGGAGGGCTAGGTGAAAGTCCTAGCTTGGAGGGCTAGGTGAAAAGTCCTAACTTGGAGGGTTAGGTGCAAATTCCCAACTTGGAGAGTTAGATGGAAAATCCTTAGCTTGGAGGGCTAAGGTGAATGGTAACTTAGCTTGGAGGGCTGAGTTTGAGTCCCTGGATCGGTCTGGTGATCGATCAGGGATTCTGGCACGCTGCTCCTTCGTGGATCGGTCTGGTGACCGATCCAGCGATGACTGATCGGTCGGGTGACCGATCAGGGAGCACACAGTGAGGTTGGGAACCTACTGTGTTGCTCCTGATCGATCTGGTGACCGATCAGGGAGTATGTGTTTCACCCACTGACTGGCTCCTGATCGGTCTGGTGACCGATCAGGGAGCGAGCAGTGAGGTTGAGTTCCCTCGCTGAACTGCTCCTGATCGGTCTGCTGACCGATCAGGATCATTGTGCAGATCGTTCTAGTGAACGATCCAGCGTCGCAGGTTCCTCACTATGATCGATCAGGCTCTAGCCTGATCAGTCTGGTCATGATCTGATCGGTCTGGTGACCGATCAGGAGGCTGCCTGATCGGTCTGATGACCGATCAGGAGGTCTGGACTGTGAAGCTCAGAAATCGCCCAAGAAAGGGGTGGATCGTTCAGGTGATCGATCCACAACCTGGGATCGGTCCGGTGATCGATCAGGAGAAGTCACAAAGGAATCGCGATTTCTGATTGAGCGTTGGGGACCGATCAGGACGGATCCTGATCGGTCTGGACCTAGCCTGATCGGTCTGGTGACCGATCAGGAGTCTCTCTGATCGGTCAGGTGACCGATCACTTTAATTCAAATTACATTGTCAGACGCTCTGATCGCGTCTGAACACAACCGATTTACTGCCACTTTCCTCTGATATTTGATATGCTGGTTGATTTGCTGTTCTAATACTCTGATCAAGCTACAGGTGACAGGGAAGGATTCAAACACTTAAGGAGAGGTCAATAAGGGCTTTCCTTGGAGCAGGTTTGTCCATTTTCCCATCTCAGGTTGCAACGGCGAGCTGCAGACTAGAGCGGAGACTGGAGCTTGACTGAGGGGAGCTCAGTGAGTCCAGAGATAGCTCAGTAGAGGCTGGCGTTGGCAAATGAGTAGCTGGGAGCTACAGAGATGTTGTCACCTGGTGCTATGTGAAGAATCAAAAAGGGCGGTGGATGGCTTCGTTGAAGCAAGTCTTGCGAACTATTGTTTCTGCCGTGCCTTGAGTTCTCCACAACTTGCCTGCTGTGTTCTGGCGATCTTCATCACTTTTGAGCAAGCAATTGAGAAGCAACCATCGTTTACTTGAGCGCTTGAAGGAGAAAACAAGAGGCTTGGAGTCCGATAGTGGGAAGACACGGAGAAGGGTTCTTGCGTGAGATCGCCACTGGGTGGAGCTCAGGGAAGCTTGCTGTGTTTTTGTCCTTGCTAAGTGTTTGAGTAAAATCCTTCTTGTTGTTTCTTTGTGCTTAAACTATATCCTTGTTTGAAACACACTGTGGAGAGGTTTCTCCACCGAGAAGGAGGTTGCTGATTTATCCGGTGATAACCGGGGCTTGATCTGCCGACGATCAAGGGATCGCCCACCTTAAGGGCACGCCAAGGAGTAGGGGCAAGTTATCCCCGAACCTTGTAAACCCTCCTTGTTAGCGATCTTGCTAGTTGTGTGTGTTTTGCTTCCGTTACGTTTTCTGCATAATCTGTTCTCTACTCTTTCCACTGTGCTACTGATATTTAAGTTGCAGAAATCGCTATAAGTATTCAAGTTGCAAGTGGTTGGCTATATTCACCCCCCCCTCTCTAGCCATCCGATCCCAACAAGTGGTATCAGAGCTTGGGGCTCTGTTTACGGCTTAACATTCAAGAGTTATCAAAAAGATGGCTTTGAGAGAAGGTTTCTCCACCACCCGACCTCCATTCTTTGATGGCTCCGACTTCCAGTATTGGAGATCAAAGATGGAATACTACTTGAAGATGGATATCCACACTTGGTTCGCAGTGATGGAGGGATTCATTCCTCCTAAGGATGACGAAGGCAAAGAACTCGAGTCTTCACGGTGGACTGCCGAACAAACAAGAAAGAGTGAAGCCGACGCGAAGGCGGTTGTCACTCTACAATGTGGCATGAACAAAGATCAACTCATCAAAGTTGGTCCTTTCACAAGTGCAAAGGACTTGTGGAACAAACTCATTGAGCTCCATGAAGACACCGAAGAATCGAGGATTGCAAAGAGGGACTTGTTCCTCAATCAACTCCAAAATCTCTCCATGAAGGAGAATGAGTCGGTAAGTGAGCTTCATAGTCGTTTCAAGGAAGTCCTCAATGAGCTTCATTCAATTGATGAAAAGGTCGAGAACCGCGACCTTGTGAGGTATGTTTTGAAAGCATTTCCAAGGAATGCTTTGTGGTCATCTATGGTGGATGCTTACAAAGTATCCAAGGATTTATCTATTGTGAAATTAGATGATTTATTTTGTGAGATGGAATTGCATGAGATGGCTAACAAAGGCCCCAAGGAGAAGGGGATTGCCTTAGTTGCAGGGGACCGAGCCACTAAGAAGAAGAAGGAGAAGAAGAAGGAGAAGGAGGTCTCATCATCTTCATCTTCTTCCGAATCCGAATCCAATTCCGAGGAAGATGGCAGCGGCTCCTCCTCATCCAAAATGGCCAACTTTGTGAGGAGGATGATACGAAGAGACCGACGTTTCAAAAGTAGAGGTAACACTAGTGAATTCAAACTTGACAAGAATAATGCATCTTGTTTTGAATGTGGTAGGAAAGGGCATTTTAAGAATGAATGTCCGAAGCTTAAGAAGAAGGAGGAGAAATCCAAAAGAAAAGAAGAGAGATCTAAGAAGAAGAAGAAAGCCTTGAAGGCCTCTTGGGATGAGTCATCTTCTAGCTCATCCGATGATGAAAAGGAGGAGAAGAGCACAAGGCAAGTGGCACTCATGGCTCTTGGAGAGGAGAGCAGTGATGAATCTTCAAGCTCCGCAAACACGACTTCATCATCTTCGGATGATGAAGAGGTAACTTCTCCCGAGCTTGAAAAATGCTATAGAGCAATTGCATGTTTAACTAGTATGCTTAAGAAATCCAAAAGTAAGGTTAAAGCATTGCAATTAGAAATTGCTCAATTGAAAGCTTCTAGGGATGATAACATTGATGACTTGCATGTTGAATTACTAGAAGATGAAATTAAATCTTTGAAACATGAGATCGTAGATTTGAAATCCTCTAAGGTTGAGGAAATCAGTGATTTGCATGATAACGTGTTAGTAGAGAAAAACCAATCATTAAAGAGTGAAGTTGAGAAGCTCAAGAATATTCTTGGGAAATTCTCAAATAGCTCTAAGACCCTAGATATGATCCTAAATGCCCAAAGAGCGGTTTACAATAGGGCCGGTATTGGTTACCGCCCTAAGGAACCCTCATTTGTATCTCTCATGTCTAGGACTGACATGAGACAATCTAGGACACCCAAGACTCAAAAGAAAGTTGTCAAGGCATGGGTGCCTAAGTCATGTTTAGTTGACACTTTAGGTCCCAAGGTTTGGGTACCTAAAACTTCTATTTTTCGAATTGTGTAGGTTATGATTGAGGGGGAGCATCTATCAACTTGGTTCGTTGATAGTGGATGCTCCAAACACATGACCGGGGATAGATCATTGTTTACCACACTTCACAAGAAAAGTAGAGGTAATGTATCATTTGGTAACAATGGTAGTCTTAAGGTCATAGGAATAGGAGACATTCAAATATCCGAATGTCTTAGAATCTCAAATGTCCTTCTAGTCAAGGGGATGAAGTTTAATCTCCTAAGTGTCAGTCAATTGTGTGACACGGGTTACACAATTGACTTCCAACCAAGTCAATGTCTAGTTAGACAAAATGACACCTTGGACACGGTACTAGTAGGAGCAAGAGTAGACAATATTTATCAAGTTTCACTTAAAAGTGCTACTAATGCTTTTGCTAAGTGTCTCATGACAAAAGAAGAAGAGTCCACCCTTTGGCACCGGAGGTTAGCACATGTGAACGTGAAGAACATCCGGAAGTTGGCCACCAAGGGACTAGTTCGAGGCTTACCGAGCATCAAGTATGGAAAAGACAAATTATGTGATGCGTGTCAAATGGGTAAGCAAACAAAATCTGCACATAAAGGTAAAAGCGCTGTAAGTACTTCCAATGCATTAGATTTACTTCACATGGATCTATTTGATTGTAGTACCATTATATCATTGAATGGAAGTAGATATTGCTTTGTTATCATTGATGATTTCACTAGATACACATGGACCTACTTTTTGAAATATAAGAACCAAACCTTAGATATTTTCATTTCTTTTTGTAGAAGAGTTGAAAATGAGAAATCATTAACAATTAAGACAATTAGAAGTGATCATGGAGGTGAATTTCAAAATCAAAGGTTTTTAGAATTTTGCCAAAATAAGGGTTATTTAAATGAGTTCATTGGACACATGGAGAGTGAGTTTGAAATGAGTCTAGTGGGAGAGTTGACTTTCTTCCTTGGACTTGAAATCAAGCAAACTCGTGATGGTATCCATGTGCACCAATCAAAGTATACACATGAAATGCTTCGAAAATTCAATATGAGTGATTCGAAAGAGGTAACCACTCCCATGGCTACAAACACAAGATTAGACAATGATGAGAGTGGTAAACCTGTTGATTTAACTCAATATTGAAGCATGATAGGCAGTTTGCTATACCTCACAGCTAGTTGACCAGATATACTATTTGCTGTAGGTATGTGCGCGAGGTATCAAGTCTGTGCCAAGGAATCTCACCTAATTGCTATTAAGCGAATTTTGAGATATCTCAATGGCACAATTGGTGTAGGTCTTTGGTATCCCCGTACCGAATCTTTTGATTTGATGGGTTATACGGATTCCGACTACGCTGGATGTAAGTTGGACCGGAAAAGCACTAGTGGGGGCTGCCAATTCTTAGGGTCGTCCTTAGTAAGTTGGTCGAGTCGGAAGCAACATTGTGTTGCTCTTTCGACTACCGAGGCAGAATATATCGCCATGGGAGAGAGTATATCGCAATTGTTGTGGATGATTCACACCCTAGAGGACTATGGTTTGAGTTACAAGGGTGTGCAAGTGTTATGTGATAACATTAACACAATCAACTTAACCAAGAATCCAGTCCATCATTCTAGGACAAAACATATTGAAGTAAGACACCACTTCATTAGGGATCATGTAGCTAGGGGGAACATCATACTCTCACATGTAGAGTCAAAGTCAAACCTAGCTGACATTTTCACTAAACCACTTCCCGAAAATGAATTTAGCTTTCTAAGACGGGAATTGGGAATGTGTCGCACTTCATAGTCTTTCTATTTGCACTCAAACTCTCCATGATTATTTCAAATTGTTGGGAACAATTGGGTCACGTTGGGAACATCTCACACAAACTATAAGGTTTAACAAAACGTTTTTGTTTGCTAGATATGGGGTGAGATGATAGGTTCAACTCAATTTCTCAAAATGTCATTGCATCACTTGAGAAATTAAGTTGACGAGATAATAATCACGGTGGCGACCAAGTATGGGGAAAACCATTGCATAACATATGTGTATATGGCTCCATGATCATACTTGGACATTCCAATCAAGGCAACTTGATTGGAAACTTGAATTTGGAATCAAAACTTGGTCGAATTTGCTTGATTGATTGTTGATTGAGTTTGACTCCATTTGTATGGGTCAAAGTGATTGTTGAACCTATAAGGACTTTTGATTCTTGTTCAGGGATCAATTCTAGTCATGGGATCATGTCCAAGTTCGACAAAGTCCATCAAATATCGTTTGAAAAATTCAGAAGTTCTGAAACTGAACATTTCAGTTCGTATCAGGAACCCTGATCGGTCACCGGACCGATCAGGCATAGGGCTGACCGGTCCCTAGACCGATCTGACCCCCTTCTGTGGTGATCGGTCCACAGACCGATCAGAGAGTCGGCGGTGACTCTCCAAACTTTTTGACCAAGGATTCTGAGCCAGCCTGGATCGGTCTCCGGACCGATCTGGCACCCTGTGGGGATCGGTCCACAGACCGATCAGGGAGCTCAGAGGTTTCTCTCCGGACCCTACTGATCGTATCCTGATCGGTCACCCGACCGATCAGGAGCGCGTCTGATCGGTCATCCGACCGATCAGGCCCATGCCAGTCCGATCAGGATGTAGTCTGATCGGTCTGGACGCGACCAGATCGAACGGTGATCCGTTCAAACGCATTAAATTCTGGTTGGTGGACCGATCCACTAACCGATTAACTCTCTCCAAAACCTCGTTTTTCCAAACCCTAGCGCCGAAACACCCTCTTCTACGCAACCTTGTGCGAGCGAGAGAGTTCTTGCTTCTCCCTTCTTCACGCGCGTGCGAGCTCTTGCGACGGCTTCTACGGGCGTCTTCTCCTAACTGCAAGTTCTTGTGTGCTCGAAGTCTCCTTCTCCACCGCAAGTTCTTTCTCAGTCTTGCAATCCCTTCAAACAAACTTCAATGGCGCCTAAGTAAGCTTTGATTTCAGTTTTCTTTTCACAACAGCTCTTGGAATATATGTTTGTGAAGCTAACCAAGTTTTGTTCTTATTCTTGCTATTGTGCCGTGACTTACTTGTTGTTGCCATGGACTTCCATTCCAACTAAATGATCAATTTTTCATCTCTTCACTATCCTACGTTTGATGTTGATCGAATCTATCTATCTTTTGATTGGGTCTCATCCTATAAATGATCAATTCTTGTTTTGTATGATCGATCTAATAATTTGAATTCTGTGTCATGATCAATTCAACCCTTTAGAAAGCCTTCTAAGGGAAAGGAGGTTTTAGAGGGCAGTTCAAGAGGGAAAACTTCTTCGTCATCTACATCTTCTCAACTTACTCGGTTTCAGAGTCCTGGTCTTGCTTTAAAATTCCAGTGGCACAACTTCAAGTTAATGCCATGTCGAACTATTGATCATTCCTTCATCTATGAACATTGCCCAACCATCCAACACATTATCACACATTATAATCTCCAATCTATTCTTTATCTTGAGAGACCAATCAACCTTGACTTGGTCTCTGAATTCTATAACAACATGATGTGTGGAGAGGGCACTGGGTGGAGAACGGGATGGCGGACCCGTGTTACCGGTATTGATCTGGATTTCAATCAAGCTATTTTTACTAATTTTCTCGGCTGTCGCAGATCAAACAATGATTTCTTTCTCTACCCTGTTCCTCCTAATCCCCTTCCAGTTCCCTTCGATGGAGTGACTTCTGATTCCATCTACGAGTACTTTCTAGGTCATCCCAGGCCAGGGGGTTCTGGTAAGCGCACCCGTGACTTTCCCACTTTTCCTGCTCTTCGTCTTTCCCCTGCTGACTATGTGTTGTTTAAAATCATCACAAATTGTCTCCTTCCTACTACTTCGAAACACCTTGATGAGATTCATCCATTCCACTGCTTGATGCTTTACGGGATGCATCAGCAGTTAGACTTTGACCCAGTGGCTTCGATCTATCTTTCTATCATTGTCCACAGTATGCCGTTATCCCAGTCAGTCTACATGCCATTCGGTCATATCATCACTGCCTGGCTGGAGTTGGTTGGCATGGACGTGTCACAGGGCCAAATTGTGCCGATGACTCGACAAGACTGCCGCCTGGATCGTCGTATGCTTGCTCAGTCCGGCATTGTTCTCGGGACCGAGGGACTGAGATGGAAGGATCGCAATCGAGTGGGGGAGCTACCGCAAGCAATTCTTGACCAGGGGCGCCAGCTATTACTGCAGACTATGATGAGTGGGCTCCTGACCTCAGTTGGCAGGTTGCGGAGATAGAGCGAAAGATAGAATGCGAACTACACATCTCCGAGCTTTGGCGACAGGAGGTCAGTTCCGAGTTCCAGTCTTTTGATCGCCGTTTTGATGCCCTGGCATCTGATGTCTCTGAGATGAGCGCGTTTCAGGACAGATGGTATGAAGAATGGTATCATCATACGTTTCCTGATGGTGCGTCCCCCAGTGGCCCTTCACCCGGGGATATCATATATATTGATGATTCTGATGACGATGTCGTATGACTTCTGGGCTGTATGCTCTGTGACTTGATTGTTGTGACCTTGTGTCACATGTATTTTGCTACTTGTTTGGATGTCTTATGCTTTGACTTGTCTGACTTTGCTTCACATGCTTATCTGATCTTAGTTTGTTTATTATTGATGCCATGTTGTTTATATGACTATAATCTGCATCTTTGATCTATTGCCATGTTCATGCTTACAATGCCATGTCTACTTGATATTTATGGATATTACGACATGCTTTGTGAGTGTATACTTCATACTCATATGATGCATGTGATTGGTATGTCTTGCTATATCTTTTTCACATGAGGTCGTATGATTATTCCACAAACTATCACATCTTTGTCGATTTGGGATACCTCTAGGGTTGAGGGGGAGTTTGTTTTAATCTTAACAGTCCCTCTTGCCCCTTTTCGGTGTTCGACAAAGGGAGAGAGTGTGAATTGGTTAAGTTTAGAATGATCATGTTGTAGGGGGAGGATCTGGATTCCCCTATGATTCTAAATTTGAAAAATTGATTGAGAATCCCTAAACATAAAATCGGGTTGTCAAACAACAAAAAGAGGGAGATTGTTGATGCAGTCTGGCCCTGATTGTTGTTTTGGTGTTGACAATGATTTTAGTTTAGGTTGATGATGATGATGATTATGATTAAGTCCTGATCGAGGATTAGGCATGATATGGAGGATTCTAGCCTGGAGGGCTAGGTGTTGGAAAAATCCTAACCTGGAGGGTTAGGTGTGAGAAATCCTAGCTTGGAGGGCTAGGTATTGGAAAAGTCCTAATTCGGAAGGGTTGGGTGAAAAGTCCTAGCTTGGAGGGCTAGGTGAAAAGTCCTAACTTGGAGGGTTAGGTGCAAATTCTCATCCTGGAGAATTAGGTGAAAAAGTCCTGGCTTGGAGGGTCAGGTGCCTAGCTTGGAGGGCTAGGTTGGATGAAGTCCTAATTCGGAAGGGTTGGGTGAAAAGTCCTAGCTTGGAGGGCTAGGTGAAAAGTCCTAACTTGGAGGGTTAGGTGCAAATTCCCATCCTGGAGAATTAGGTGAAAAAGTCCTGGCTTGGAGGGTCAGGTGCCTAACTTGGAGGGCTAGGTTGGATGAAGTTCTAACTCGGAAGGGTTGGGTGAAAAGTCCTAGCTTGGAGGGCTAGGTGAAAAGTCCTAGCTTGGAGGGCTAGGTGAAAAGTCCTAACTTGGAGGGTTAGGTGCAAATTCCCAACTTGGAGAGTTAGATGGAAAATCCTTAGCTTGGAGGGCTAAGGTGAATGGTAACATAGCTTAGAGGGCTGAGTTTGAGTCCTTGGATCGGTCTGGTGATCGATCAGGGATTCTGGCACCCTGCTCCTTCGTGGATCGGTCTGGTGACCGATCCAGCGATGACTGATCGGTCAGGTGACCGATCAGGGAGCACACAGTGAGGTTGGGAACCTACTGTGTTGCTCCTGATCGATCTGGTGACCGATCAGGGAGTATGCATTTCACCCACTGACTGGCTCCTGATCGGTCTGGTGACCGATCAGGGAGCGAGCAGTGAGGTTGAGTTCCCTCGCTGAACTGCTCCTGATCGGTCCGCTGACCGATCAGGATCACTGTGCAGATCGTTCTGGTGAACGATCCAGCGTCGCAGGTTCCTCACTATGATCGATCAGGCTCTAGCCTGATCGGTCTGGTCATGATTTGATCGGTCTGGTGACCGATCAGGAGGCTGCCTGATCGGTCTGATGACCGATCAGGAGGTCTGGACTGCGAAGCTCAGAAATCGCCCAAGAAAGGGGTGGATCGTTCAGGTGATCGATCCACAACCTGGGATCGGTCCGGCGATCGATCAGGAGAAGTCACAAAGGAATCGCGATTTCTGATTGAGCGTTGGGGACCGATCAGGACGGATCCTGATCGGTCTGGACCTAGCCTGATCGGTCTGGTGACCGATCAGGAGTCTCTCTGATCGGTCAGGTGACCGATCACTTTAATTCAAATTACATTGTCAGACGCTCTGATCGCGTCTGAACACAACCGATTTGCTGCCACTTTCCTCTGATATTTGATATGCTGGTTGATTTGCTGTTCTAATACTCTGATCAAGCTACAGGTGACAGGGAAGGATTCAAACACTTAAGGAGAGGTCAATGGAGGCTTTCCTTGGAGCAGGTTTGTCCATTTTCCCATCTCAGGTTACAACGGCGAGCTGCAGATTGGAGCGGAGACTGGAGCTTGACTGAGGGGAGCTCAGTGAGTCTAGAGATAGCTCAGTAGAGGCTGGCGTTGGCAGATGAGCAGCTGGGAGCTACAGAGATGTTGTCACCTGGTGCTATGTGAAGAATCAAAAAGGGCGGTGGATGGCTTCGTTGAAGCAAGTCTTGCGAACTATTGTTCTTGCCGTGCCTTGAGTTCTCCACAACTTGCCTGCTGTGTTCTGGCGATCTTCATCACTTTTGAGCAAGCAATTGAGAAGCAACCATCGTTTACTTGAGCGCTTGAAGGAGAAAACAAGAGGCTTGGAGTCCGACAGTGGGAAGACACGGAGAAGGGTTCTTGCGTGAGATCGCCACTGGTTGGAGCTCAGGGAAGCTTGCTGTGTTTTTGTCCTTGCTAAGTGTTTGAGTAAGATCCTTCTTGTTGTTTCTTTGTGCTTAAACTATATCCTTGTTTGAAACACACTGTGGAGAGGTTTCTCCACCGAGAAGGAGGTTGCTGATTTATCCGGTGATAACCGGGGCTTGATCTGCCGACGATCAAGGGATCGCCCACCTTAAGGGCACGCCAAGGAGTAGGGGCAAGTTATCCCCGAACCTTGTAAACCCTCCTTGTTAGCGATCTTGCTAGTTGTGTGTGTTTTGCTTCCGTTACGTTTTCTGCATAATCTGTTCTCTACTCTTTCTGCTGTGCTACTGATATTTAAGTTGCAGAAATCGCTATAAGTATTCAAGTTGCAAGTGGTTGGCTATATTCACCCCCCCTCTCTAGCCATCCGATCCCAACATCAACAATGCACCACAAGCACAAGTGAGCCAAATGTATCACCCTAATGGATCAAGCACTCTTTTTCAAGGATAATATTTCCAAGTTCACCATATACTTCTACAAAACACATTCCAAGGCCTCTTTTTAAGGATGTAAACTCCGATTCCAGAAGAGGCTTGGTAAAGATATCGGCTAGGTTCGACTTGGATTCAACATAGTGTAGTTCTATGTCTCCCCTCGCCACATGGTCTCTAATGAAGTGACGTTTCACTTCAATGTGTTTTGTCCTAGAATGGTGAACCGGATTTTTGGTTAAGTTGATTGTGCTTACATTATCACACAAGACTTTGACTTTGGTGTAATGTAACTCATAATCCTCTAAGGTGTGCATGATCCAAAGGAGTTGGGAAACAGACCCACCCATTGCCACATATTCCACTTTCGTTGTTGATAGGGCAACGCATGGTTGTTTCCTACTACTCCAACTAACTAAGGAAGACCCAAGGAATTGACACCCTCCACTTGTACTCTTCCTATCTAGCTTACAACCTGCATAGTCCGAGTCGGTGTATCCAATTAGATCAACACTAGGGGTTCTAGGATACCAAAGTCCAACATTGAGGGTCCCTTTCACATACCTTATGATCCTCTTAACTATAACCAAATGGGACTCTTTGGCACAAGATTGGTACCTTGCACACATACCTACCGCAAAAAGTATATCTGGTCTACTAGCGGTTAGGTATATGAGGCTACCAATCATACCCCTATATTTTTAGAGTCTACCATTTTTCCTTCAATATTACTATCCATTTTCACATTGGTTCCTATGGGTGTAGATGTTACATTAGCATTTTCTAAACCAAATTTCTTTAACATCTCCTTAGCATATTTGGTTTGAAAGACATGTGTACCTTCATTAGTTTGCTTAACTTGAAGGCCTAAGAAGAAGGTTAACTCTCCTACAAGACTCATCTCAAATTCATCTTCCATACACTTGATGAATTCTTGTAGGAAGTCATTATTTGTTGACCCAAAAATGATATCGTCTACATAGACTTGGGCAACAAATATGTCCTTATCCTTAGATTTTAGGAACAATGTAGGGTCAATTGTTCCTCTCCTAAACCCCTTAGTCACTAAAAATGAGGAAAGTCTTTCATACCAAGCCCGGGGATCTTGTTTCAATCCATATAAGGCTTTTCTTAATTTGTAAACGTGTCTTGGATAGTTATGGTCCTCAAACCCGAGGGGTTGTTCTACATAAACCTCTTCCTTAATAATCCCATTAAGGAATGCCGACTTCACATCCATTTGGTGGAGTGTGAGACCCATGTGAGCGGCATACGCTAGTAGAATTCTAATTGATTATAACCTAGCTACGGGGGCATAAGTCTCATCATAATCTAGTCCCTCAACTTAGTTAAACCCCCTAGCTATCAATCTAGCCTTGTTCCTAGTGATTTTACCTTGGTCATCTAGTTTCTTCATAAAGACCCATCTTGTGGTTACAATGGTACAATCAGTGGGCCTTGGAACTAACTCCCAAACTTCACTCCTCTCAAATTGATTTAGCTCTTCTTGCATGGCTAAAACCCAATCAACATCTCCCAATGCTTCATCAATGGACTTGGGTTCTAATTGGGATATTAGAGCTATTTGACTAGTTTGATCTCTAAAATAGGACCTAGTCCTTACTCCTTGAGTTACATCACCCACTATTTGGTCAATAGGGTGATCATGGTGATGTCTCAAGGGCTTAGAGGTTGTGGGTTCATTTACTCCTTCTTCCTCATCCTCTAGGGTACTTCTTACTCCCCCTTGATCATTGCCCTCCAAATGTAGGTCTTGGATTCTTTGGGCAAGGGGTTGGACCTCTTCTATATCCTTATCAATTGAAGCTTTTCTTGGGTAGGTACTAGTTGTTTCATCAAATTTGACATTTGAGGACTCCTCAATCACTTTTGTCCTCTTGTTGTACACTCTATAACCCCTACTAGTCAATGAGTACCTTACTAGAATTCCTTCATCGGCTTTAGACTCAAATTTTCTTATGTCATCTTTGGTGTTTAAGATGTAGACTTTACATCCAAAGACCCTAAAATAGTGGACTTGAGGTACCCTTCCATTCCACAACTCAAAAGGTGTTTTCCCTAGAAATCTATGTACCAATACCCGGTTATGAATATAGCAAGCGGTGTTAACCGCTTCAGCCCAAAAATAGCTAGGAAGAGAGTATGCATTAAGCATAGTCCTAGCAGCTTCTTGTAGGGCTCGGTTTCTCCTCTCAACTACCCATTTTGTTGAGGAGTCCTTGGGCATGAAAATTCATGCTTGCACCCATTTTCAACATAAAATTGTGTGAAACTTGCGTTTTGGAACTCCCCACCATGGTCACTCCTAATTCGATTTATTTTGATATGCTTTTCGTTTTGTACCCTCTTGCTAAATCCTATAAAAATCTCTAGGGTATCATCCTTATGTTTCAAGAAATAAACCCATGTAAATCTAGAGAAATCATCTACTATTACTAGGCAATATTTACTCCCTACAAGTGAGGGAGTACTATGGCAATCAAATAAATCTATGTGCAAAAGTTCTAAAGGCAAAGAGGTAGTGGTTAGGATTTTACTTTTGTGTGATGCTTTTGATTGCTTACCCTCTTGGCATGCATCACACAACTTGGTCTTCTCATACTTGATCATTGGTAGCTCCTTCACCAACTCTTCCTTGGCCACTCTTGCAATGCTCCTCATGTTGATGTGTCCAAGTCTCCGGTGCCACAACCATCCTTCTTCTTCTTTGGACATGAAACACTTAGCATTCAACATTGTTAGTAGCATAAGTAAGATCAAGATAATATAAATTCGCCTCCCTAAACCTTTCTAATATGATAGCACTTGATTCATTATGTCTAATGATGCATTTTCTAGCATAAAATTCAACTCTAAAATCGGCATCACATAATTGACTCACACTTAATAAATTAAACTTCATATCTTTGATTAAAAGTACCTTATGTATGGAAATGGTGGGAGATACCTCAATTGTGCCCCTACCAATGATCTTTAACTTTCCACTGTTCCCAAAGGAGACCATCCCTTCTCTTAAGTAGCTAATAGTGGTGAACTTGCTCACATCCCCGGTCATGTGTCCTGAGCATCCACTATCTACTATCAACATAGTTAGGGCCTCCTTCACCTTTACCTAAACAACATGAAAAATATACTCTTTTGGTACCCATATCTTTGATCCATAAGCATCATTTAGAATTCTCTTAGGTACCCATGCCTTCTTTGTGGTTCCCCTAGCCCCTAGTCTCCTAGATGCACCAATCCTACCGGTAAGTGAGACAAAGGCTACCTCCTTTGTCTTAGGCCTATAACCCAACCCGGCTTTGTTATACACAGCCCTTTGACTGTTGATGATCATATCTAAGTTGCTAGATCCTACTTGGAATTTCCTAAGGGCCTTCGTGAGGTCATTTACCTGTTTTCTTAATTCTCTATTTTCAGCTTCAAGATGTAAAGCATGTGAAGAGGTAGAGCTAGCATGCAAATCTTTAAGTTTAGTAGATTCTACTCTAAGCATGTCAATTTCTTCCTTTAGATCCTTAACTTTACTTCTAGCCTTAGCTAAGTCCATGTTCGTGCTAGAAATTATTTTCACTAAAGTAGAGGAGGGTAAGCGGTATACCTCACTTACCGAAGCTTCTGACTCTGATGATGAAGTAGAGGAGCTCTCATCTTCACTACTTGAGCTTCGTTCATCGTCCGATGAGTCTGAGTGATCTTGTGCCATAAGAGCAAAGTGGGAGACTTGGTCTTCTTCTTCCTCTGAGGATGAGGGATCATCCCAAGTTGCCTTTGTTGGTGCAGTATGCACCCAAGTCAAACCTATGTTTTGATATTGGCAAAAAGGTTCAAAAGTTAAGGGTTAATGGTTGTCTAAAGAGTTTCTTGAGTGTACAGGAAAAGCCCTAGTGAAGGAATGCTAGGCACTGGCGAAGGACTGCCAGACAGGACAAGCCCTAGCAAAGGACTGCTAGGCACTGGCGAAGGACTGCCAGACAGGACAAGCCCTAGCGAAGGAATGCTAGGCACTGGCGAAGGGCTGCCAGAAGAAAAAACCTAGCGAAGGGCTGCTAGGCACCAAGCGAAGGGAAGCTTGGTAACTCAAGACCTGGCGAAGGACTGCTGGGCAAAAGTCCAACTGGAGGATCCGGTTGGCACCAGGTAAAACTCTCCCGAGAGGAGTAGGTGAGGACGCGTTCCCCCTAGGGCTCCATTTTGGAGATCCAAAGTCAGAACCAAGACAGCTAAGGCTGTTTTAACTAACTTATTATTTGCTGTTTTGGACTAACCCTGGATGCAGGACCGAAGGACTGTGTTTCTGCAGCTCAGAGAGCCTCAAAGGAGTGAGGCCGTAGCTGAGCAGGGCGCCCCGGATGTGTCGGGCGCCCCAGAGTCAACCCAAAGTCAGCAGAGAGGTAAACGCCCCGACAGCAGCTGCATGTCGGGCGCCCCGCGTGTCTCGGGCGCCCACTGTGCCACGCCACTGAAGGCTGCTGCAGCTCACTCTCGCGAAGCCCTGAAGATGACACTTTGACCGGTCAACCGGGCGCCCCGCGCGCGTCGAGCGCCCCGGTCAAAGCTGATCCCGAAGATGAAGAGATCAGCCTTGAGCAGAGGGCTCGCCGGATCAAGAGCCACGTGGGGGGCGCCCCGAGCATGTCGGGCGCCCCCTGCCCTATATAAAGAGGGCCTCGACCCTATTCTTGAACAACCAATTCCTTCGACAATTCTACGCTCTTCTGCTTCCACGACACGCTCCAGAAAGTTGCCAACTCAAGCCGACGACGTCCCGCTGCTCCAGAACTTCAATCTTCACCGGACGTCGGTAACAAGAGTTGTATTTAAGTTTACGAGAATATTTTTATTATTAATTGTGTGTAAACTTTTGCGAACTTATAGAATTGCCCGCAGAAAACGGTCAACGACCGTGGGCCTTGGAGTAGGAGTCGACCCAGGCTCCGAACCAAGTAAACCGGCTGTGTTTGCGTTGTTGTGTTCTCTTTTATTTCCGCTGCGCACCCGCTCTTTTTAAATCCGAACGAATTGCGACATTCACCCCCCCCCCCTCTCTCGCATTTCTCGATCCAACAAGTGGTATCAGAGCGGGGAAGTCAAACCTGGTGCAACCACCAGTTTGAATATTTTTCGGATTTTTTTTTTCTCTCTCATTTTTTTAAAAATAAAAAAAAAATCTTCGTTCGAGTTTTTATCTCAAGGTTGGTGCAACACCCCTTGAAATCTGTGTTTGATTATTTCTTCCCGCACTACTAATCCAAGACCAAGTCTTGGAAATATTTTTGTTGTTTACTTTTATTTCAGTAACAAATGTCTATCCAAGAAGGATTTAGCACCGCCAGACCTCCACTTTTCAGTGGAGAAGACTTTCCCTACTGGAAAAGTCGAATGGAGGTCCACCTGAAAACTCAGGTGGAAATGTGGATAATCATCCAGTCTGGACTGATGATTCCCACCAATGCTGAAGGTGTACCACAAGACTACTCAGAATGGGACACTGCCCTTAAACGAAAGATTGAAGCTGACGCCAAGCAACCCAGACTCTACAATGTGGACTAACGAAAGAAGAGCTGAACCGCGTAGACCCTTCAAAAGTGCAAAGGAACTATGGGCTAAATTGATGAACTCCACGAAGGAACTTCAGATACAAGGATCAGCAAACGAGACTTGCTACTGAACAAGCTCTTCACTATCAAAATGGCAGATAACGAGACAGCAGCCCAGCTCCACGCCAGAATCCAGGAGCTGATGAATGGTCTTCACGCAATAGGTCACCAGGTTCAAAACCGTGATCTGATAAGGTACGCCCTAAACGCATTCCCTAGGACCACCTTGTGGGCATCTATGGTAGATGCATACAAGGTCTCTAGGGATCTTTTAAAAATTAAGGTAGATGAGTTATTTTCTGAACTTGAGCTGCATGAACAGACTAACTCCAATTTGGTCGAGAAAAGCATAGCTTTTTTTGCAGGGAAAACAGGGAAAATGACCAAGAAGAAAATTCAAGTTGAACCTGAATCTACCTCAGATTCAGAAATAGAAGATCAAGAAGAAGATCAATCAGAACTGGTCCAGCTAGCTCGAAGCTACTACAAAAAGTTGAAGAACCAAACTAACACACGGAGAACAAGCCGAAGAAAGGACGGACAAGATGAACCGGCAACTGACAAACAAAAGCCCAACGTAACCTGCTACGAATGCAAGAAGAAGGGCCACTACAAGACTGAATGTCCAAGTCTAAAGGAGTCCAAAAAGAACAGAAAGAAGAAGGCACTCCAAGCAACCTGAGACGAGTCTTCCTCAGAAGAAGAAGAAGAAGCACCTCAGTCCAATCTTCTAGCCCTGACCGCTTCGGATCAATCGAGACTGACTCAGACTCGGAACGGGACGACGGCAAGCTGATATTCTCCGAAGACGGCGAAATAAAGGTAACGGGTTTTTCAAAATCGCAATTAAATCTCTTATTTCCTATCTATCCCGAGATTTGGCGAAAGCCAAACTCCGAATCGAGTCCCTCCGACAGGAAGTAAAACTCCTGAAAGAGGGAGCTGATTCTAATTCCTTAACTGAGAAAATTCAGGAAGAAACCCTGATCAAGTTGAGAAACTTGAATCAGAGAATTTCTCCCTGAAAACTCAAGTCAAGGATTTAAGAACAGCTTTAGAACGATTCACTTCTGGTTCCAAGAATCTTGATATGATTCTGGGAAAACAGAAGTCTGTTCTAAACCGATCCGGACTTGGCTATAGAACCAAATCTCGGCAAAGATCTTACTTTGCTGTACTGAACCAGTCAAGACCTAAGGTTCAGGCATGGGTGCCAAAACTGTGCCTGACTAAACCAACTGGTTTCAAATCAATTTTGGATCCCCAAGGACAAGATTCACCTCTTGCCTAACCCATATAGAGGCTATAGTCCAGGGGGAGCCAAAATCAAAACAATTTTTTATAATTAGATAGTCTTTTTAATTGATTGATTGTGTGTTTATTTAATTTCTTGCAAATTGCCATGCTTAGATTTAAGGAATTCTTAGATTTAAGGACTAAAATTACTTGAAAATTGAAAACATAGTATTGGGAGGAGGTGAGATGATAGTACGTTAGGGAAGCCAATTTGGCGGAACTAGCCGAAGCTACCGATCCAAGACCCAAGCTAGTTAGACCAGAAAATGACCTAATTTAATTTGAAAATGAAATTTCATTAAAAGGCTTTGTCAAGGAAAGGTGGATGATCCCCATAAGGCTTCGGCCAAAGAAGGCCTAGTGCCTCGCCAAGACCTGGAAGCCAATTTCTGAAATTCAAATTCAAGTTAACTTTGTCAAATTCGAATCTAAACTCAAATTTCAAATAATTATAGATTCTAAACTGTTTTTCAAAACCTCTATTTTTCAAACTTATTATCTTTTTGAAAAACACTTAATCTGTTTTCAAAATTTTTTTTCAAAAGTAAATATCTTTTCAAAATAAATGAAAATTCCCTTTCAAAATTAATTTTTACCTTCAAACCTGTCTCACAAAAACCTTAAGGTTAACGTGATTGAAAACCCTAGACTGGGGTGAGACAGACTAGGAAGTGAAACTCAATCTAAGCTATCCCTAACTCAAATTGGATCCAAATCATCAAAAATTCTTTATGTGTAGGAACATAAAGATTTGGACCAATGGATGTTAGATAGCGGGTGCTCCAGACATATGACTGGGGACAAATTGAAGTTCACCAAACTCAAGTTCAAAAACCTGGGCTCAGTAGCATTTGGTAACAATGCCACACTCAAGGTAATTGGGTCAGGTAATAT